>JAOBSW010000236.1:0-87838 GCA_026214975.1 Gentiana macrophylla | reverse complement strand
CAATATAGCCAAGATCAAGCAAATGAGGGTCCGACAAAGGATATTACTACCTCCGGTCCCAAAACGTAAGTCATTTTAGCTTTTTAGTTTTGTTTCAAAATGTGTCCATTTACAAAACCAATAAAACATTTATTACATCTTTCTTCTTCTACTTTCATTTATTATATAATCAACCACTTTTTACTACACTTCGATTAATATAAATGAAATGTCATTTTAGTCTTTTAATCAAAATTAATGACAAATAACAAATTTAACTAACTTTCTTAATATGTGTGAAAAATCTAAAATGACTTACATTTTATTTTATGAGGTAGTATTTTATATTTTGAAAGGGTACACTACTTTTTAATACATTATTGTATATTATTAATTTGAGTAAACCTTATTCTATTCTATATAAGAAGCTTTTAGTTGAAACTCAGGACACTTGCATTATATTCTATTAACAAATTCTTTATTTTAAAGTTTTAAACACATATTTTTCTAGTTTATAGAATTTTTATTCAATATGAAATGAGTCAAATTCTCTTCAAGTTTTCATTCTTTTGTTGTGAATATTGCTAATTAGAGGAGGTAGTTTTGAGCAGAAATGTACACTTGCTTTGATGGGAAAATGTAAAATCGGCTTGGGCTATAGCTACATCAAAATTCATTAAGCGTAGCAATTAGTCGAGAGGCGGTCCCAAGTGGATAGAGAACTTGTAACGGAAACAACTGGATCTTTGTCTTGTTTCTTCACGATCTCAACATCTGCCTCACATCTTATGCGATCAACGGTACGACATACATTGCTTGTTCTTGCCGACCTATGTCCTGGAGTGCTTGGGCTTCCCAACTCGACTCCCAACTTCACGGCATACTTGACTTCTTTTGATCTCAACCTCCAACACTGAGGGCACAAGCTTGCCGTAGGATCGCAAGGATTCCCCGTGTGGTTTCCGAGACTTCTCATGAAGGAGAAACATGCACTTGCCATACTTTCTCTCTCGACGATATGATCCAATCCTTATGCCAATTAAGGTTAGCTTGGAAAATAGATAAATTTGAAAAGTGACAAGTTGGGAACCGGATCAAGAATTAACATTTAAAACTAAACCCGTGGCTCAAAACCACACTTTTCCCAAATTGGGTGAATGCGTGTGCATGCCTTTGAATGTGTGCGCATTTTCCTTGGCGAAGGTATTATTCCTCCTCGAGTAGTGCAACTTTGAAACCTTGAATTGGATCATCAATGATCTTTCACACTTCCCTTGAAAGTTTGAATTGATTCTTTGAAATCAAACTTTATGTGGTAGTTCTTAAGTGTCTTTTTCCTTCACATAAAAACTTGTTTCTGCTTACTTATTTGAACTTCTCGATACTCTTTTACAATATCTTGAGGAAATCTCTATTCCCTTTTAATCTTGAGATAACTCAACCTCTCTTGAATAATGCAAACTTTGACTTTTCCTCGACAAGTTTTATTCCATTACGAGATCAAAGGTCCAAACCCGCCACTGCTCACAAGTTGTGGGGAAGGTGGCAACCTATGGCATCGAATCGCTCTGCGTTCCGAATCTGCGGAAGATCCGAGGGAGAAGGTGATGTATGGAACCACAAGATAGCAAAATTGGTCCATCATGGAGCAACCAAGATGTATAAAGAGCGTGGACAAGATTACCAATGATCTTGCATGAAGATAGAGATAGAAGAGTGTCTACCACAAAGATGGTACCACACCCAAAGATCCATATGCCACTTTTGAAACTATGTTTAAAGAAAGCGAGAACGATGGTTTTCAGGATGGAGTGGAGCAATGATAGAATACGAGACGAGAGTTGTTACAGGGATCAGTGCTTCACTGAGATCCAAAAACGATGTGGTTTTTTTTGGTAAAAATGTAAAAACATTATTAATGTCCTCATTCGATCTTTGAAATGGTTCTGATGCGTCTATTGAAGAAAAATTCCGAGTCTGCCACTGACCGAGATACACAATGACAGTATGAATCGTTTCCATATGAAACAATTTATATTATTTCTTTCAGAAAATAACAAAAATGAGTGAATATGGCGGAAAATTTGGGCGAATTGTGGAATTAAAAGGTAGTGAAATCACTGACGATGATTAGAATATGTGGTAATTTTGAGATATTGTCCACCTTAGCTAAACATATTATTAAAAGGCGCCAAGTTAAAGACATCTTAGTAAATCTATCTAGAAACACCAAATCAATGTTTAAAAGTAGGTAGCTTTTGGGGCGCTTTAAATTAAGGAAAACGAAATTTAAAGAGATACCCTTAAAGGCCCATTTTTAATAAAGGTTTACTTGAGAGGCGGAACCAAATTTTTTATCCAAAGTGAGATCACAGTAGTTTGGAACATATTTTTCATTCAGTAATCGACATTTTTAAACTATTAACGACTTTTTTAATAATAAAACTACATCGCTTTATTACTAAAAATTCCACGATCCCGGGGGTCATGTAAACTCAATGCAAAGTCACACGTGTGTAAAGTAATAGCATGCTCACCTCATATAAGTGTGAGACATAAAAATATCTCATCAACTCGGGTTAACCTTTTAGACTCAAGCAATGACCACAGTCTAAGCATGTGACCAGATCATTTATGACTTATTTGACGCCATACATGACCCGGAGTGCCGGCGCGTTATAAAATGGTATTCGAGCCGACTATCACTTAAGTGCCACACCGTGAGAGACGGTGGGGCAACCTCTGAACTCCTCGGGTAGATGAAATCGAGACAAGTCCTGGCCAAGTCCATGCGAGGACGCCAGTCCGTATAAGGGGGATATAAAGCCTCACATCTATAAAGTAATAGGATCGCCGATAACGGAAAAATTCACCGTTATTTTTATAACTTTTCAACCCGCTTCGATATCATTTCGAGTATTTTTATATCGCCGAGTCATTAATTCCTATGTTTCATCTAAATATGTTAGTAGTAGTTATTATATAAAATGTCGTATTTTTAGCGTGTTTTATAGTTTTTGTACCGGTTTAGTAACGGTGTGTCGCTGTCGGATTTACGTTTGGTATTTTGGTGGTTTATTGCGAATTATAGGTTAACCAAAATCCCGAGTAACGACACGCTTTGAGGCCTAAAAGAGGTGTTTTTAGGGATATAAGACGTCGCGCACAGCTTAAAAAGTCGAGTGGATCACTGGTCAGTAGTGTTACTAACCATTTATATCTTCGACGAACCAATGGCCCATTAAAACGGCATTTTCTGAAGAGGTGGCCTTAATGAAAGTTGTAGATCTTTGATAGAGCTTTCCAACGCATTTTGAATCATGTTAATTGGAGGTCTACAACTCAAGTTATGACCAAGTGGCTAATCGATTCGTAATAGTAAAAATCCCGAAAACGACACGACATACGAATGGCTCATCAAAACGGCGTTTTCTGAAGTGTGTCCTTCATGAAAGTTGAAGAATTTTCCGAGAGCTTAATTTCGATGTTTGAATCATAATTTTGGAGGTCTACAACTCAAGATATGAATTTTAGAAGTTTTATTACAACTAAATACACAATCGAAGGATCCAGACCATGGTGAGTCATCTGTGATGATGATACCCGGCCTGGTCCGGCTCTTTCTCGCCACGGTCCGGCCTCAAACATTTTCTATATATACAGAGTATTCTCAAATGGAGAGCTCTGCCTTTCTCCATTTCTTCTCCTTCTCCTTCTGCTTCTATTTTTTTTATGTTGTGCCTATATGTAATATATGTTGTTATAATGTCGGTTGTAATAACCCGATTTAGTTATCGCTTTAATATAATTTCAATTCCGTTTCTTTCTTTTATGTTTATTCATTTTATGCAATTAGTATAAATTATATATATATATATATATATATATATATATATATATATATATATATATATATATATATCTATATAAAATGTAGTTATCTTTTTTCGTTTTGTTTTCTTTTCGTTTTGTTATTTTTAAGTTGTTATTTTCAAGTAATATGAGTAGTTAAACTCAACATAGCCGAATTATGTGAAAACGGGTAAAATCAACCCTCGAGAGGCAGAGATGGAGTTGTGTTGTGCTTAATTTAACGTTCTTATGATAAAATCATGTTCTAAAACTTGTTTTGATCATTTTCATTGTTTTGAATGAGATTGACAACCTTGTTCATTGCTATGAGATGTAGAAACAGTATTAAAGTCATTAAAACATAGCCTTAATCGTTAGATTGACAACCTAAGTGACATGTTAGGACTATGTTTTCTCGTGAGGTTTTTTTCAACGGCTTTTTATTCTGGTCAACCATGTTAAAGAGTTAGCTCTCTAAAGGGAGGGTTAATAAACATAGTGTGGGGTTAAGTGAGAGCCGCTTCGAACTTAACGCAAGAATAAAAGAGTTGACACCCGTGAATGTCATATAAACCTGAATCGGATAAAACACACTCGCTTATCAAGTTTTTCCCAATGGGAGAGATAACTTTGTTGGATCATGGCTCGGCTATGCTTTTAATCACCTAGTTAATCTCGTTAATTAAACTTTATTTTTAGCATTAGTATAAGCACTCCACTTAAAACTTTGATCGCTTGAGACTAAGAACCACGTTCGCTTTGGTACTACAACCACATTTCTCTTGGGACGACCTCGTGCTCTGTAGCTATCCTAAGCAATCGGCTCAGTACTCTGCCGATTAGAGTTAGTTTACCCACGGTTTTGCGAGTCTTTATAAATGTATTTTTAGTGGGTGAATTTTTCGCTCATCGAAAAATTGGCGCCGTTGCGGGACCAATATTTTAGTGGGTGTATTTTCTCTCATCGATGCTCCCCATATAAGTTTGAGACATAAAAATGTATTGTCAACTCGGATAGGCATTTTAGATCAATCGATGACGACAATCTAAGCGATTGACCTTATCATTTATGACTCATTTAAGCGCCATGAGACCCAAATTATGGGGCGTTACACCCACCCTTCTCACGACACATCTGCCCTTGGTTTACTTGCATGTAATCGCTTGGGCCGAATGCCGAATGATGTTGTCTCCACGTGTTTGACAAAATTGGAAATAATAAAATGCCTTTTTCCTTAAAAGAAAATCGTGTACTTGAGCAAGATCACCAATAAGGCTGCAAGTGAATTTGGTTACTCGTAAACTACTCATAGTCAACTCGGAAAAAGGTTTAGCTCGATTTATTTTTTTTCGAGTTCGAGCAAGTCGAACTATTCGAATACTTAACCAAGCAGATCTTAAGCTTTGAATATAGTAATCGAGTAGCTCACAAATCAATCGAGCAAGATTAAATAATTATTTGATAAACTAATTTTCTAAAATTTATGATTAGATAAGTATTTTTAAATCACAAATTATTATTTAAGTCGAGTAGACGAATCGATCTTGATCTTGCCATGTTTTACGAGCTATATCGAATGTTTAACGAGTCGAGTTCCATCTTGCATTACTATGGCTCAAATGACTTTCGAGCTTGATTTTTCATAGTCGAGTCGGTATCGAGCCCTAATAGTATGGACTCTACTTGGCTTCATTAGAGCGGGGGTGGACCCAAGTGGAGAAGGGTGGGCTAGTGCCCGCATTGAGATTCGAAATTGATGTAGTATTGTTGGTAAGAAATGTAAAAACACTATTAGTATCCCCACTCGATCTTCAAATTCGTTTTGGTGCCCCACTGAGAAATTTTTCTGGATCCGTCACTGCATCAGAGTCACCCCTAAGTTCCTAGCATTGAGAAGTTTGTACTCCGTATTTCATATCATATAGCTACAACTAGTGCTGTTAACGAGCTAAACCGTACCGAACCGAGTATCAAAGTTGTCTCCATTTCATCATGCAAAGAAAATAAGAGATTGCAAAGACACAGAAAGAGAGGAACATGGGTTATACAACTGAACATAAGCATAGGAATTAAGGTCATACAACTGAACATAAACAGAGGAATTAGCGTGGAAGCATTTATTTTATACTTACAATACACTACATTCAATCACACTGAATAAACATTATAAAAGTAATTCTTTAACTAAAAATCCACATCTCGAATGTCAATTCTCACACTAAACGTTTGGAAAGTTTATTATGAACCAAACTGGATCAATTAATCTTTCGAAAAGTTGATTCTGGAGTAGTGTGAAAGTAAATCTTGGGCGAAAAATCGACATTCTCACACTAAACGGTAACCCGTTGAAATATAGAGCATAAAGACATGCTAGAAAGCACAATGGGTACACATGATATTAACAGAGGGGCGCTTTCACCGATAGTCGGGTTGTTTTAGAGAGGTATTGGAGTAAGGAAGCCATGGTTGGAAGGCAAGTGGTGGATGCATACTTTAACTGTGAAGGCGTCGGTTTTACTTGAACTTCTACTTGTGCGCGAATGCAAGCTCGTGCGAGACGGTGGTGTGTACGTGAGACCGGCTTGGGCTATTGACATTGCCCTTGCGTTGCAATCAGGCCGTGAAGGTGCGTAAGGGCATTATCGCGTTAAAAGTAGGTGTCTCAGAATACGTTATTGTATATTTTTATTTTTTGCGTTTAACCAAATTACACCAATACTTGAAAAGAGACAATTGCATAATCCGTGGAGTGTGGTTTAAGTAAATTTATCTTGGGGACGAGTTAATCTCGCCATCACCTTATATCCTTTCTTGTATCATTTCGTTTTTTCATTCTTGTAATTATATTTTATTCATTAATAAACAAATTGTTCTTATTCTTTCACATTGATTATTTTATTTTGTATACGATACTACGAGAATAACATCACTAATCCCTTGCTCCCGTTTGGTTTTGGGTTGAAATTTGGATCCATTTTGGATCTAACTCATATTTTATTCACTTCAATGCCTTATTTAGTATTATTTTATTCATTTCATTATTATATTATAATTTATTCCATCAATCATTTCACCATAAAAATAAAAAAAAATTAATAATCAATTTACTTTATTCACCCACCACATGTTTTAACTATTATTTTATCGATAAAATATTTTATTAAAATTTCTCTTACCAATCGTTTTTATATATATATATTTGAATAACATTTTAACTTTATAATCGTTATTTCACTTTATTTTATTTTATTTTCTCTCTCTTAAATCTATTCAACATCAATCCAATCCGAAATCAATTCTACCGGTCGTGTTTCACTAATTTTACAATATTTTTGTCATAAGTCAGTCTTGTCCAAATTACACCAAATTTCTATTATTCTTTTCCTCAAAAGAATAATAATAATAATAATAATAATAATGGTTTAAAGGTACAAACTAGAACCAGTCAACTTCAAAATACTACTAATAATCTTCATAGGCTACAGAAAATCTCTCCTTTCATCCTACAAAACGCTGGGAGCTACTAATCGCCCTACCCCATCCCATCACCCTTCCCAAATTTTTTTAATTTTTTTTTTTATCAATCTTCTTTGTTTTAATTTTTTGGCTAGCATTCTTTTTTTTGCTTGTAACTTTTTTCTGATAAATTATTTTTTAATAAATTATATGTTTTTGAAATCTATTCAATTTAATCTATCAAATGAGTCCAATATTGAATATGAAATGTTGAAAATAATTTTATCGGATCCAATATAATTCTTTTTATTAATATTATTTTTGTCATTTATTTTTTTAATCGGTTATCCTTCATTCTCTTACAAGTATATGATATATATCTTTTTTAAGTTCATATACTTGAGTCATGTATGTTGAATCCGTCAAAGTTATTTTATGTTTCTCTGAAAATTATGTACATAGAAATAATAGATAAACGCATAAATTAATTATCAAAACCATGCATAAATTCAAAATGTTGTCCGGGTTGATCTATCCTCATTACATCATACCACAATTGAATACGTGCTTGATAATCACGAGCCCATTCATCTGAGAAACACCATATGATGATGGGTGATGCAGGGTGATACAGGTGCAAAAAACTTGTCATGCGAAGAGTGCATCTCGACATTTTATTTCCATTTTTACTACACGATTTATCTATGACAATCATAAAACCATTTTCATTACCAACTCTCCGAGCCCAATCTAGCATGACATCTCTACTTTCAAATACCTATAGAAAAATCGAAGTATAAGAACAATATTATACTATCTAAAATGAAAATAAGTAACGAATGTGGAAATAACAACAACAATAACTAACCTGATCAGTTGTAAATTCGGCTGTGTAATCACGCTCAATGTTGGGGATGCACTCCCCATTAGGAAAATCATTCGTAAAATTGTTTCCAACTGGCCAACTATCCCTACTGGGAACATCATTTGTAAAATCATTTCCAAATGACGAACTACCAAAGAATGATGAATCGTTTCCGACTGGCCAACTATCTCCACTAGGAACATCATTTGTAAAATCATTTCCAAATGACGAACTACCAAAAAATGATGAATCGTTTCCGACTGGCCAACTATCCCCACTAGGAACATCATTTATAAAATTATTTCCAAATGACGAACTACCAAAAAATGATGAATTGTAGGAATCCATGTTATGAATTACGAAATCAATTGAGTATTTGTTGAATGAGTATGTATGAAAGAGTTGTAGAAATTATGATGATTTTTTTAGTAAGTGAAATGAGGCCAATATATAGAGAAATTGAAGATGGGATGATAATGAGAAAATCTGAATGTGTGGTTACAATTGATGATAAGAATATAAGAAGGGGTATGATTGAAGATAAGAAGTGGTAGGATTAAAGATAAGAAGAATCTGAATGAGTGGTTGTGAATAAAAATGATAGAGAAATGTGTGGTAATAATTTTTGATAAATAAAATCTGAATGAGTTGTTTTGAATAAAAATGATAGAAAAATGTGACTATCAATACCACACTCGTTTTATTGATTTTATTTACTAAATTTCAATAATATAATAATATAAAAAAATACGTGTTAAAAATTTATACAAAATTTTCAATTATAAAATTAAAACAACAAAATACAAATTAAGTTTTAAAAAAAGTAAAAAAAAGAAAATTTGTTAAAAGAAAGAAAGAGAAAAAAAATCGAAAAAAGAAAAAACAATGATGGGACAGGGAGGGGGGGAGGGGTGATGGGATAGGAGGGGTGATTAGTAGTCCTCAAAACGCTGCTTGGTGATCTTTACAGGCTTCGGTGCTATCAAATGATGATTTACATATCATAATAAGACTTTAGGTGTCAAAATCTGTCGAATTTTGCCTGCAAATGGGTTAAACAGAACCGTAGTGACTTTCTTTTTAGGTGAATCGATCGACAAAATGTCGAAATAAAAGTCCTTGGTTTTGTAAAAGTGAAATAATAGTATTAATGTGGCTGGAATTTTTGGTTGGGCAGTTGTTGTAGCAGTTAATTTCCGATGGTGGTAGAGATGGCATGAATTTTTCTCTCTCTTTATCTCTCTTTATCTCTCATACTTTTTAAACTTTTCTTCTTCTAAATGTTTACAGCATTACACCATCTTATCAATCAACCAACATCCATAAAATATATCTATAATATTTATCCAATCTTTTTTCTCCACATCAGCAAACTTTGGTCAGAATCCATATGCAATGGCTTTGCATTACTACGCTTGCTCTTATTCCACTCCACCGATGAATTTTAATCGATGCAACAAATGTACAGAAGGATTAGATCGGTCACTGTAATTATCAGATAGATGGTTATAATTTGTGGCTTATTATCTGTTTATTCACCACGTTGTTAAATTTAATAACTGTTTTAAATGGGTTCACGTATATTCGATGTGGACGAATATCCCACGAATTGGGAAGGGTTAAGAGCGATGTGCGTAGATCTTTGGATTTCGTCACAATTGGCACACTTAAGGGCCTGTCAAGAGACAGGGGAGAAATTTGTCTGTCAAGGCCCTTTGTTCATGGATCAGAGGAATCCGTTTCTGTTAATGCAAAGGTTGGCTAAATTTCGTGCTGTTAACCGCAGGTTTAACAGGCAGAAGTGTAAGTATTTTATTAAGAAGCAGAAAGCAGAGGTAGATGTTCAAAGTTTGAGTAATGTCCACATCAAATAGGAAAATGAGGGAGTATTTAGCAAGCACCAGGAGGAATGCGTATGCAAGTTTAAAGAGGAATCTGTTTGGAACAGCTCCTAGATATTCTTACAGGCCTCCAGCTAGGAGACCACCTGTTTTTTATAAAAAAAAACCTTTTTTTAGGCAGAAAAAACTTTCTGAGAGGAGATTGTTAACAATTCATGACAAACTTACAATTGAAAACTCAGGTGAATGTAAGCTCTTGAATAATATAAGTCAAGGGACTAGTTACGATCGAGAGCTTGGACATGATATTAATTTGTATGGAATTAATATTAAGGGGAAGGTTCATCTTCGGTGTGTGAGCCATTAACGGGTCTTCATGTTATATGGTTTTTACTTGTTGATAAAACCTAAAGCTACATCGTCGAGAAAATTTGAAGATGCGAGGATGTTTTCGACATTTATCTTTGATGAACCCTCTCTTGCTATGATTAAAGAGAGATGGTAGGCGATTCGTGGTTTTAAGAAGGGGTGTTTTTTGGCTAACAAAGGAAGGAGCTAATTCAGGTGGTCAGAAAGAGCAAGTTGTAAAAGAATATTGCAACAAAAAAATATGTGTTAAATATGGTGGTGCAACCACTGGCACTATTGATAACATTCATGAGAATGCTTTGTATTTATGTCTTTGCTAGTTACGTGAAAAGTACATTAGCGAATGACAAAGATGTCTGTCCGAATGTATTTTTCGCTTAATAAATAAATTTTGTGAATCAAAGAAGTGTTATATAATCTATTACTGCAGCATCTGGCCCATTGGGTTTAATATAATGGTTCTTTTATTTCTAATTGTATTACATTCCCTTGAGCCCATTCAGAGAATCCAGTGTTGTCCCTTTCTATTGCAATTTTGTAACTCTGATCAGGGTTACATAATACAATACATGGAATACCCCCTGGTACTTTTTTTTTCTTACAATACTTATCATTAACAGTAAAGTCTTTTTGAGAACCTAACAATTCTTTTTTGTAAGAAAAAAAATTGAAGGGTATATCGTCTACAATATTATATAGGGCGTTTACATCATCGAAGTAAAATCTATACTTCCACAAAAATAATTATGGCGGCCAAACTTAGCCCAAAGTTGTCTTCCCTGCTTACGGTTGGGCCTTCAATTATCATCGGCGATGGGCGGTCCGGTTTGTTCTCCAGTCCCTGCAGGTGGAGAGATGAGCGATTAATTTAATGTATCCACTAATTTGATGATAATGTTCCATAAGGTCCATTAGGGTTATTTCATGTGCCACTTTCGGCGTTTCCTTGAGTTACATTTTCGAACCTCTGAGGAGGTGTATAGGTTTTCAACACTTACCAAAAATAAATTACTCAACTTGAGTCTTTTAATTCACGAGGAATATTTAAAAAACTAGTAAATGGGGCGATATTCTCGTTGAATATCGGGCCATCTCGGAATTCTTTGCATATTCCGATTCCTTAGTGGTAGCCCAGATGAGCGGTTGCTCTACACAGCACTCTGAAGCAGAAGTCGGTTTTGGATGTGGACTCATTTATTATTGATGTCCATATGTCATCCCTAGACTTTTTGCCGTCGTTCGTTTTCTGGTATACCCCTTTCGACAAACGTACCCGCTTTGCGATGTATCTGCCACATCAGTCAAATTTACAGTCAAATGTCTCTCTCAACAATGACTCGTTCCATCACTATTGTACTACTGATTTAAGGTAATAATGATGAGGAAATTGATGAATATTTTTCTTACTCCATTTTACGAAAAAAGCACTTTATTTATCCTTTTACAATTTCCTCATCATTATTTTCTTCACATGATATGCACTATTCATCATCTTCTCCACCAAAGAATGAATGAATAGTAGTCCCCACTTTGCTATGATCTGGGTATATGATGAACTTAAAAAGCGGGGGCTTTTATTATACAATCTATAACTGCGGACCGCCCATTTCGGTGTTAGATCTTTTGATCAATCACTCATATACCCGGATAATCATTTTCGGGGATAATTTTGTTAAATCAATTATTGATTAAGGATTATATGACAGATCCACTAGAACATTTTGACAATTGTTCATCTCTCTCACCTGTAATGATTAAGGTCTAACTTAACATTAATGGTCATGGGTTAATGACTAAATTAACATTAAGGGATATGGGTTAATGACTAACTTAACATTAAGGTTTCGGGGGTGTGTCGAGGTATATTTCATCATCTCCCCACTGCAGTTTGAGCAACCGTTCATCCAGGCTATCCAAATTAAAAGCATAAAAATAATGAATAGTATTTCTCAACTTCTTTACTACTTAGTTTTGCGGAGGGACGGAGGGACTTTAATAGTGCCCTCTGATTCGACTTTTAATCTCGGCCTTTCACGTGGCAAAACCAAATAATATTACAGGTTTTTATGCGCCCACGTGTCATGAGGCGAAGTGGTAGGTAGGCCGTGGCGTGGCGTAGCCGCTCATGACCTTTCTTTTCATCTTCTTACATGTATTTACATAAATTTAATTCAAATAATTATTTTTTTCAAAAAAAAAAACTTTTGATATGTTGTTCGATGAAGAATTCTAAGAATGTTTGTAGTTGAAAGTTAAGGCTAATTCGTTGTAAATTAATTTATAAAAATTATTTACCATTTTCCTCTCTGTGTATTTTCCTTAACTATTCACCGTTGACCAAGTCAACATTTCGATTTCGACCTCCGATCGAAGACCCGTATGGTTCATTCGTTCCAAATGGGGGGTAATTGCAAGACCTTAGTCGCTTGCACTAACGTCGCTTGGTCTTGCGTCTGAAGGCACTTGAAATCACCATGATCCAACGGTTGGTGCGAGAGAAAATCCAATTTCAATTTTCATGAACAGTGTGTTGTCAACAGTCAAATTTACAGTCAAATGTCTCTCTCAACAATGACTCGTTCCATCACTATTGTACTACAGTTTAAGGTAATAATGATGAGGAAATTGATGAATATTTTTCTTACTCCATTTTCTGAGAAAAGCACTTTATTTGTCCTTTTACAATTTCCTCATCATTATTTTCTTCACATGATATGCACTATTCATCATCTTCTCCACCAGCAATGAATAGTAGTCCCCCACCTGCTATGATCTGGGTATATGATGAACTTAAAAAGCGGGGGGCTTTTATTATACAATCTATAACTGCGACCGCCCATTCGGTGTTAGATCTTGTCAATCACTCATATACCCGATAATCATTTTCGAGGATAATTTTGTTAAATCAATTATTGATTAAGGATTATATGACGATCCACTAGAACACTTTGACCATTGTTCATCTCTCTCACCTGTAATGATTAAGGTCTAACTTAACATTAATGGTCATGGGTTAATGACTAAATTAACATTAAGGGATATGGGTTAATGACTAACTTAACATTAAGGTTTGGGGGTGTGTGCGAGGTATATTTCATCATCTCCCCACTGCAGTGAGCAACCGTTCATCTGGGCTATCCAAATAAAAACGCAAAAATAATGAATAGTATTTCTCAACTTCTTTACTACTTAGTTTTGCGGAGGGACGAGAGGACTTTAATAGTGCCTCGATTCGACTTTTAATCTCGGCCTTTTCACGTGGCAAAACCAAATAATATTACAGGTTTTGCGCGCCACGTGTCATGAGGCGAATGGGGTAAGCCGTAGGCGTGACGTAGCCGCTCATGACCTTTCTTTTTCATCTTCTTCTGTGTATTTACATAAATTTAATTCAAATAATTATTTTTTTCAAAAAAAAAACTTTTGATATGTTGTTCAGTGAAGAATTCTAAGAATGTTTGTAGTTGAAACTTAAGGCTAATTCGTTGTAAATTAATTTATAAAAATTATTTACCATTTTACTCTCTGTGTATTTTCCTTAACTATTCACCGTTGACCAAGTCAACATTTCGATTCCGACCTCCGATCGAAGATCCGTCCGGTTCATTCGTTCCAAATGGGGGGTAATTGCAAGACCTTAGTCGCTTGCACTAACGTCGCTTGGTCTTGCGTCAGAGAGGCACTTGAAATCACCATGATCCAACGGTTGGTGCGAGAGAAAATCCAATTTCAATTTTCATGAATAGCAAAAAAGATCTTGATGTAGCGATACATCGCAAAAGAATACGTTTGTCGAAAGGGGGGTATACCAGGAAAACAGAACGACGGCAAAAAAGTCTAGGGATGACATATGGACATCAATAATAAATGAGTCCACATCCAAAACTGACTTCCTGTCTAGAGTACAGGTAGAGCAACCGTTCATCTGGGCTACCACTAAGGAATCGGAATATGCGAAGAATTCCGGATGGCACGATATTCAACCAGAATATCAGCCCAGATTTACTAGTTTTTTAAATATTCCTCGGGAATTAAAAGACTCGGGTTGAACATAATTTATTTTTGGTAAGTGTTGAAAACCTATACACCTCTCAGAGTTCGAAAATGTAACTCAAGGAAACGTCGAGTGGGCACACGTGAAATAACCCTAATGGACCTTATGGAACATTATCATCAAATTAGGGATACATTAAATACTAATCGTTCATCTCCTCCACTGCAGGACTGGAGAACAAACCGGACCGCCCACTAATCGCCGATGATAATTGAAGGCCCAACCGTAGCAGGAAAGGCAGACTTGGGCTAGAAGTTTGGGTTGCCATAATTATTTTTGTGGAAGTATAGATTTTACTTCTTATGATGTAAACGCCCTATATAATAATGTAGACGATATACCCTTCAATTTTTTTTCTTACAAAAAAGAATTGTTAGGTTCTCAAAAAGATTTTACTGTTAATGATAAGTATTGTAAGAAAAAAAAAAAAAAAAAAGTACCAGGGGTATTCCATGTATTGTATTATGTAACCCTGATCAGAGTTACAAAATTGCAATAGAAAGGGACAACACTGGATTCTCTGAATGGGCTCAAGGGAATGTAATACAATTAGAAATAAAAGAACCATTATATTAAACCCAATGGGCCAAATGTTGCAGTAATAGATTATAGAACACTTCTTTGATTCACAAAATTTATTTATTAATCGAAATACATTACGGACAGATCTTTTGTCATTCACTGCTAATGTACATTTCACAGAACTAGCAGCACATAAATACAAAGCATTCTCATGAATGTTATCAATAGTGCCAGTGGTTGCACCACCATATTTAACACATATTTTTTTGTTGCAATATTCTTTTACAACTTGCTCTTTCGACCACCTAATTAGCTCCTTCCTTTGTTAGCCAAAAACACCCTTCTTAAAACCCTGAATCATCCAGTCATCTCCTCTTTAATCATAGCAGATGGAGGTTCATCAAAGATAAATGTCGAAAACATCCTGCATCTTCAAATTTTCGACGATGTAGCTTTAGGTTTTATCAACAAGTAAAAACCATATAACATGAAGACCCGTTAATGGCTCACACACCAAGATGAACCTTCCCTTAATATTAATTCCATACAAATTAATATCATGTCCAAGCCTCTGATCAGAACTAGTCCCTTGACTTATATTATTCAAGAGCTTACATTCACCTGAGTTTTCAATTGTAAGTTTGTCATGAATTGTTAACAATCTCCTCTCGAAAAAGTTTTTTCGCTTAAAAAAGGTTTTTTTTTTATAAAAAAGCAGTGGTCTCTAGTTGGAGGCTGTAAAGAATATCTAGAGCTGCTCCAAACAGATTCCTCTTTAAACTTGCATACGCATTCTCTCCGGGTGCTTGCTAAATACTCCTCATTTTCCTATTTGATGTGGACATTACTCAAACTTTGAACATCTACCTCGCTTCGCTTCTTAATAAAATACTTACACTTCTACTGTTAGACTGCGGTTAACAAAGACGAAATTTAGCCAACCTTTGCATTAATGAAGCGGATTCCTCCGATCCTTGAACAAAGGGCCTTGACAGACAAATTTCTCCCTGCCTCTTGACAGCCCTTAAAATGTGCCAATTGTGGCGAAATCCAAAGATCTACGCGCATCGCTCTTAACCCTTCCCAATTGTGGGATATTCGTCCACATCGAATATACGTGAACCCATTTAAAAGCAGTTATTAAATTTAACAACGTGGTGAATAAGCAGATAATAAGCCACAAATTATAACTTACACTGATTTTTCTTCATGCAATGATCGAAAGAATATATATATATATATATATATATATATATATATATATATATATATATATATATATATATAACGTGTCAATGACTGTTGTGTCCTTAAATTTCGGAATTAGTCGTATCGCCGTGTCCGTGTTATGTCGTGCGACGTGTCCGTGTCCGTGTTGTGCAACATAGGTCTATATTAGAATTTTCCTTTTTACATATATCTGCGAAGTTACATTTAGACCGCATTCTTATAGGTTTTCAGGGTAATTCTGTTATAGAGACTCCCTATTAGAACGGACCGTCAGATGACTGACACGTGCACAAACAAACAAAATAGATTTGTCTTTTCTACACGTGGTAGTCAATAGTCATCTGACGACCTGTTCTAATAACGAAGCCCTGCATCAGAATTTTCCGATTTTCAAATGGTATTCTGCAAAATCTTCATCAGGTGTGCGCTTGACACGCCAGGCATGCGCTTGGCCTTTCTTGGATTATTGTTTGTTGGCAGAAGGCATATTTGCACCCTCAAATTTTGAGGGAAAATCCTATTACACACCTAAACTTTAGAGGGGTCCTATCACACCCCTAAACTTCTATATATTTGTATTAATAGACACCATTATCCGACTTAGCTTAAACTTTTTTTTTACAAACGCGTTTGTCGACAGCGTGAATGGAGGATTTAATACATGTGGCAATTAATTCTAACGGCTATAACATTAAAGCAATAAAATTGTCTTCACCCTCTCCTATGTGAATACAATCTTTTTTTCATTTCTCTTATGGTTTTATGGTTTTCTTGCAACCATCCTAATTTGGCCAAATTGATAGAGCAATAGGATGAGAAAAAGGCCAATATATCAGATGGAAACGCCCCCCTACTGCAATTGCGGGCGGTGCTCATGGACCGAATTGTATAGAAAAGTTGAAAAGAACATATTGATGCTGCTGAGGTTTGGTCTCAGGCATGCTGCTGATGCCTGAGGCTGTTGTGGTTTCAGGCACGCTGTTGATGTGTTTGGCTCAGGCATTTTGTCGAACACCTTCAACCACAGACGGTTGAAGGAAGTTACAACAGAATTAAACAACTTGTAACCGTTCATTTAGTCGATTGAGCGGATAGTTTGCCTATATATACGTTAGATTGTGTAATTGTAAAGTCAATTTTAGAGAAATCAATGAAAACTGAGTTCATCTTCTTACTTCTTACTTTTACAGTTTTCCCGCCTTCTTGTTTTTAATTTTTCAGTCATAGAAATTCATCCATTGCTGTGGATTATGAATTTCTTCATGGTATCAAAGCATAATTCCGCTGTTACTCGTCTTTTCTGACTAGTCGCAAAGAACCTTCAGAGAATTCTTCAATTTCTGTTCTGTTTCTACAAAATCTTGAGAGCATTTTACGGGTTTTCCAGTTTTTTTTTGTTGGTTTACAATGGCTAACAATCAGAAGTCTAACGCTGCCATGATCAATGAAATTAGAGGTCCGGAGATCAGCTCTTCTAGCCAATTTTATCTTCGTCCAAACGAAAATGTCTCTCTAGCGTTAGTTTCTCCACCACTGGATGCAGACAACTATCATTCTTGGTCAAGATCTATGTTGCACAGACATGGACACGGACACGCCGCACGACACGACACGGACACGGCGATACGGCTAATTCCAAAATTTAAGGACACGACACGCCGCGACACGTTATATATATATATATATATATATATATATATATATATATATTTTTATTAAGTAAACATCTCAAAAAATTAGACATAATAAGATATATATTACATGAACTCTATGAATATCTAGAATAGATACATGAGCAAAAAGAAGATGCATAATAGAAGACTTGGCAAATTTCAACACATATAGGCCTTGTTGTTCTTTAGTTGATCCAATCATCATCCCATTCTTTGTCTGCGGACACACATTTGCCATTAGTAAACAAGGAAGACACACCAGTTGTTTGGTGAGTCTGCATTTAATAGATAATAAATTGTACTTCAAACCTGGAACACAAAGAACTTGAGATAGGATTAAGTGATCATTGAATTTAACTTCTCATATAGATGTGATTTGTAAATGTTGTCCATTATGCAAAGTAACAGAAACATTGAAGACCTTTTAATGAGCTAAGAACAGATCAGGATCATATATGATATGATCTGTTGCTCCTGAATCAACAATCCATTGGTCAACAGAATTACCTTGAACCTCTGCAAGATCTTGCTTGAAATTTGTAGTGAATGCTGTAACTTGATTAACAGCATGAGGAACTTGATCATTTTTAGATTCCATCATTTTCATTAGTTGTGAAACATGGCTTTGAAGCAGTGCAATTTGAGATTGACCATTGTCTGAGAATTCAGTGCCACTCATAGACCCTTGATCATCCTCTTGTTGAACCATATTAGCCCTAGGTCTGGACTTAAAACCTGGTGGAAAACCATGTTTTTTATAGCACTTGTCCACAGTGTGGCCATTATATCCACAAAAAGAACATTGAACTTTCTTCTTTTCTGCATTACCCTGCCCTGGTTTTCTGAAACATGCATTACCATTGTTGGCACCCTGGAATCTTGGAACACTAGAAGGTTGCCCAGAAAAATCCCTGGCGTCTGAAACTAGGGCCAATGACTCTGAATTCTGAGGGTGTCCTACTGCATACAAGGCTTGTCTTTCAAATTTGATAGCCATAGAAAAAGCTTGTTGTAAAGTAGGAAAAGGTGTGGACAAGAAAACTTGAGATCTTACTGGACCAAAAGAATCATTAAGTCCTTTCATAAAACGGATGACACAATCAGCTTCAAGATAATCATTCAATTTCTCGCTGATATTACACCTGCAAAGGTGTCCACATTCACATACAGGAACCGCCCTAAGGACCATGATCTCATCCCATTTTGCCTTAAGCTATGTAAAATAAGAGACTACTGACATGGATCCTTGTTTAATGCCATTAACATCCTCTACATGGTCGAAACACACGAAAAATAATCTACATTTGAGAACTTGTTTTCAAGATCCACCAAATATCCTTTGCGCCTTGATCCACATAATGCTTTGGCGATATCTGGGATTACAGACTTGATGATCCAGTCATAACAACGATGTTAATCGGCTCCATACTTTGTAGAATTCATCACCAATAGTTAGTCTCTCAATCGTACCATCAATGAATCCAAGGTTGTTCTTTGTTTCCAACATCATCAACATTGATCTTGACCTATGATCGCCGACACTTCAATATGATCGCCGTGCGCCGTGTCCGACACAAGACACGACACGAAAGCGCTCCGACATCGTGTCCGACACGTGTCGGTGATTAAATTAATATTATTAAAATTTTAAATACCCGACACGCTTGCGACACACGTTGACACTCCACGACCACACTTTGCCACTCCCGACACTTTCCGACACTCCTGCTTCGAATTTTTTAATTTGTTTTCTTTATTTAAGTTTTTTCAATGGAAACGCTAAAATACCCGATTTTCATTTTTATACTAATTAAATAAATAATACGCCGGATCAAGTTTATATGTTTTTTTATTAATAAATAATCATTTTTACAATTTATAATATTTTGAAGGTCAATCACAATTTCTTTTTGTAAGGTGTAGTGCCCGAAAGACAATTGTATAATTGTTTTAGGACAGAATTAATAATTCATCTTATTATATGTATGTATGCTTATAATTAAGACACTACTGAAAACCCTAAGTACCTCGTTTATGTAATCACATAACTCAGTGTATGGCTATACACAAGAGGATTGAGTTAGTGAGATGTACTTAAAATTAACTTAGTCCGTAGCGTTTATTAATCTGAGTATGAGTCTCATGATTAATTTGCTATTAATGCGCCTGAGAACACTTTAGGTGTGACATTTTATCCGGACTTATCGGTAATAGGGTACTAGTGGGGCATTTATATATGATGATAATCATATAAATTTGACCGATTTGATTTGAGTTCTCGATATAATTCCGTGTCGAGAAGTCTTATCGAATCACAAGATGATCATGTATGGATTAATCTTAATCTGAGGTGATCATGAGGCATTTAACGCTAGACTAGGGTAGAGTTTGATGTGTTAGTAAGGATCACTTCAAGTATGTGGTCCAACACTTCTCGTTGGCTCTATTCGGGATGAGTGAGTAGTCTGTGCTATCACGAGATATGGAATCCATTCCTTCCTCGGAAGTAGACATGAAGTTCCTTTATTTGTTGACCCTAGAAACGATCGATCGGCCGAGTTCATATCATATTGGTTATGAACTAATTGATCACTAGGGGTTAATGGTAAATAAGGATAAGATGTTTCGAGAAGGGTTTCGGAAATATCCCGAATCGAAATGAAATATCTATGGAGGGTTTATCCGTATGTAATGATTATATCGATGGACGCTTTCGACTCATAAATTGAGTGTAAGTTATCTATATTCGATAGAGTTCGGTTTCGGGTTTATGGTGGTGTAATCCCGGAATTAATAGGTTGGATATAATTATTACATCGATGAATAATTTTATTCGATTTATTGTAACTACTTGAATATGGGTCCATGGTCCCCGACGTGGCTCTAATATATAGCATATAGGTTTCTCGTCGTTGCACCTCAATTATAATTAAATAGTGGATTGGGCTATTTAATTGATATGTGGATTAATTGTTTAGTTGGACTAAATAATTAAATACACGGAAAGACATTTTAAATGACTCACCCAAAAAATTAGTGTGTTGACCTTTTTGACTCAATTGGTCAAATATCAAAAGGTGCGTGACCTTATTTGATTAAGGTTGGTGGCGCATTTTGTTATCTTATTTAATTATTAGGAAATTAGTTTTCTTGGATAATTATTTAATATGTGATTTATCTTTTATTTGTTAAATGATAATTCATGAATTATTAGATAATAATATGATTTATCCTAATTTGTTTGGGATAATTATTTTATTTATCTTTTATTTGGAAAAAGGATTAATGTAATAATTATCTCTTAATTATTTAATCCTTGAGGTTAAGTTTTACTCTCATATATAAAGAGAGTTCTTCCAAGCCTTTTTGAAACACACTATTCACGCTCACTATTCACAAGAGAAATTGGCTGAAAATTTCGCCCTCTATTCTTAGGGTTCGAGTTGGAATAATCTTCGGATTTTTCCGGTAGCATATCAAGGAGGTCCGGCGGCGGGAAACACCATCCACCTGGTGTTGTTTGGGAGACACACGTTGGAAGGTCAGGGCTTCTCAACTTGCGTGGATACTACTTTGTTCTTGGAGTTAAGCACCATAAAAGGTAAAAATCCAACCCCTTGTAGGATTAGATCTTTTATTTATGTATTTTGTTTCGCTTTAGATCTAGATCGATGCCTTCACTAAGTAATCGGGTCAATCCATAATTGATCCGACGATATTACATCTAACACTTTTGACACCGTATAAAGTAGAATATTGAATTGCCTCTATCTCGATAAAATTCCTCAATAATTGCTATGGCTTTATAGATTAGGGCACTCATCCACCAAGATTTTTAAATACCCTACATAGCATTTGTTCAAGTCTCTGTTTGTAAAAATGCTACATGTTACATTTGTCCCCAGCAAAACAAAAGAAATTATCTTTTCCTTGACTTTTCTACTTCAAATATCTTTTGCATGTGTTCATATGGACATCTAGGTCTATATAAACATCCTCATGTGCATAATCATCAATATTTCCTTACAATAGTAGATGATTGTACAAGATATACCTGCATTTTTCTTTTGCAAGCCAAAAGTGAAGTAAGATATGTTATCTCTGCTTTCATGCTTATGTTTTAAATCAATTTAACACATCTATCAAGGTTCTTAGGTCCGATAATGGACCGAATTTGATTTCACCGAATTTTATTCTCAAAAGGGTATTATTCATCAAACTAGTTGTGTGGAGACTCAACAGAAAATGGAATAGTCGAAAGAAAACACCAACATATTCTTAATGTTGCTAGAGCTTTGAAATTTCAAGCTCAATTGCCTATCAATTTGTGGGGATATTGTGTCTTGCATGTCAGTGCATATGATCAACACATTACCTACACATGTTTTAAACAATTAGACACCTTACTTATTGCATAATAATCATCCCGATTATAACAGCTTTCAAGGTGTTTGGTTGCCTTGTATTTTCTACTACTTTATCTCATGGCAGGACAAAATTTGATGCTAGAGCTAGGACATGTATTCATTTAGGACATGCTCCAAATCAAAAAGGATATACTCTGTTAGATGTTCATACTAGGGATATTTTTGTTTCAAGGAATGTTGTTTTCCATGAGTGCATTTTCCCTTCTATCACACTCAAAATTCAACAATCTACTGAGTACTTTTCTTTTCCTATTCCTTACATGACTGACTGTTCTTTTCCTTCTTCTGAGAATCAGTCATCTCATTCTCAGATTGTAGTAGATGCTGCGTCTTTTAATAATGATGATGCTGCGTCTTTTAATCCTCATATGGATCCGACTACTATGTCTGTTGCTCATGGGATTGATGCTGCTGAAACTAGGAGATCTACCAGGGAAAAAAAGACTCCCACTATCCTAAAAGAATACATATGCAATCAAGTATCTCATGTCACACCCTTTCCTCTAGATAAATCTGTTGATTATACTAAAATGTCTCATAAGTACAGGTCCTATGTAATGGCTGTTGATGCAATAAAAGAACCAACAACCTACAATCAGGCTGTCAAGTTCACAGAATGGCAGGAGGCCATGCAAAGAAGATTGATGCTCTTGTTCGAGACAAATACATGGGAAGTAGTAGACTGCCAATGAGAAAGAAAAACCAATAGGTGCTAATGGGTCTATAAGATCAAACACAAGGAAGATGGCACCATAGAAAGATATAAAGCTAGGTTGGTGGTAAAGGGTTACACCCAAACCTTTGGGATATATTATGAAGAAACTTTCTCCCCTGTTGCAAAGATGAACACAATCAGGATACTATTTGCCATAGCAGCTGCAAAGAACCTTCATTTACATCAATTAGATGTAAATAATGCCTTCCTGCATGGAGACCTCCATGAAGAAGTCTATATGACCCTGCCACAAGGCTTTCAAGCTCCAAAAGGCAAGGTGTGCAAACTTATAAAGTCCCTGTATGGCTTGAAACTCAAAACTGACAACAGCTCTACAGAATTTGGGTTATGAGCAGTCCAAACATGACTACAGCTTGTTTACAAAGAGGACTGCAACTGATTTTATAGCCATACTAGTGTATGTAGATGATATAGTTCTTGCAAGAAAAAACATGGACCTCATAAATGAGCTCAAGCAATATCTGCACAACCTTTTTCAAATTAAATATCTTGGTGAATTAAAATACTTCCTTGGTTTGGAAGTAGCAAGATCAAAGTCAGGAATCTCTATCTGTCAAATGAAGTATGCATTAAACCTCTTAGAAGGGTATGGTTTTTCTGGCTGCAAACCGGCCAAAACCCCTATGCAAAGTAAAGTCCACATTACCAATGGGGATTCAGAATTACTTCCTGACAACACACAATATAGAAGTCTCATTGGCAAGCTGCTCTACCTAACTATATCAAGACCTGATTTATCTTTTGTTGTAAATCAATTGAGTCAGTTCCTATCAGCTCCTACTATGAATCATTTACAAGCAGCAAACATATTATTGAGATACATCCAGCTTTCCCCTGCACAAGGTTTTCTATTTCCTACACAAAATGATCTTAGACTCTCTGCTTTCACAGATTCAGACTGGGGGGGATGTCATGAGACAAGGAGATCAATTACAGGCTACTGCATGTTTTTAGGACCAGCCCTTGTCTCTTGGAAATCCAAAAAGCAGCCCACAGTTAGTAGTTCAGCAGAAGTTGAATATAGAGCAATGGCACTTGGGGTTTTTGAACTACAATGAATTTCTTATATCCTTCAAGATCTCCAACTTCCATTACGTAAAACTTATACCTATGTATTGTGATAATGAGAGTGCTATTCACATAGCACACAATCCAGTCTTCCATTAACGAACCAAACACATAGAGATTGATTGCCACGTTGTGAGAGAAAAAGTGCAATCCGGACTTGTGAAGCTGTTATCAGTCAACACTCGACATCAGTTAGCAGACATTCTGACTAAACCATTGGATGGACCCCTGTTCAATCATATCTTACAGAGATTATCCATTTCTCATATCCACGCCTCCTAGTCCGTCTTGAGGGGTGAAAAGAATAGATTGATCTTTCGCTGAGGTTTGGTCTCGTGCATCTTTCCGATGCCTGAGAGGTCTGCTTTGTGGTTTCGTGCATCTTTGTTGTGGCTTCGACATCTTCTTTGAGGTGTTTGGCTCAGGCATTTTGTCGAACACCTTCAACCACAGACGGTTGTAGGAAGTTACAACAAAATTAAACAACTAATAACCGTTCCTTTAGTCGATTGAGCGGATAGTTAGCCTATATATACGTTATATTGTGTAATTGTAAAGTCAATTTTAGAGAAATCAATGAAAACTGAGTTCATCTTCTTATTTCCTACTTTTACAGTTTTCCTGCCTTCTTGTTTTTAATTTTTCAGTCATAGAAATTCATCCATTACTGTGGATTATGAATTTCTTCAAAAGTGATGTGTGTCTGTGTGGTTTTGGTGTTCTTAGGTAGGTGATTTTAGGTTGGAAATTTGTGTTTTGCTTATGTAATGTGTTTCATTTGATTGTCTCCCTTGTAATTTGTCCTTTTTTTCCTAAATGGGTTAATGCCACATGGAGCGCGTGTCTTCACCTTTGGAGACATGGTGTCCAATGTATAAAAGTTTAGGGTGTGATAGGACCCTCTAAACAAAGGCGGATGTACCCTTTGTGTAGAGGGACATTCCCTCTTGATCCGAAAAATACAATATTATGTATGTTGTGTATTTTTTTTGCTCCCTCTAAAAATTTACACTCGTCCATAGTATCGTCCCTCTTTATCCGGGATCCTGCGTCCGCCCCTGCCTCTAAAGTTTAGATGTGTAATAGGATTTTCTCTCAAAGTTTGAGGGTGCACATATGTCGATATATAGAAGTTTAGGGGTGTGATAGAACACCTCTAAAGTTTAGGTGTGTAATAGGATTTCCCTTGTTTGTTTACTACTTTTATTGTAGTTATACTTGTTTAGCATTACTGTGTTATATGACAAAGGGGAGTGATTGAGTTATTCCTCAGTCTACATCCTTTTACACCATCATCATCTCTCACATATTTTTCACTTGCAAAAGAAATTTAAAAAATTGAAAAAATCACAACCGCAAGATTGTGTTGGGAGTAAAAATGGTATAGATTTGAGTGAGTAGCTATATCATTACCGGACCTCGATCCTCAACCAGAGGGTCGAGCACAAAGAAAATCTTCTGTGACTCGAAACGACACCGTTTCGATCCGAGAGGATACGGCAGAGGATCCCAACTCTATCATTACCCATGACGAAGTAAACTTTCTGGTGTTTTCGATACAGCAGCATGGTTAGATCGAGTATTTAACGATTCATTAAAAAAATTGTCATTAAAAAAAACACAAAGAAACAGAGGAATTAGGGTTATGCTTACTGAATAGTGAATAGAAATATGAATTCATTAGGATTATACAACACAACTGAACAGAAACAGAGGAATTAGGGATACACTACTACAACTGATCGATCTGATTGCACTGCAAAATCAGAAATACTACTACACTAATCCTTGAGCAAAATACTTCAGTTGGAGGATATTTATACAACTAATACTTAGACTTCGTTTTTTTTTCTTCTTCTGTCTTCCTTTTTAAATTCTAATTAAAGCAAAAGAAAGAAAGAAAGATGAAGACCTCATTAATCCAAATCTCAAAGTTTGGCACCGATCATTATCTTCACAGAATCGAGCAAATGGGCCCACCTCCTCCTCTAGGTACCACCAAAATCACTTCAATAACCACAAGACTATAAATCAAAAACAGAAAAAAGATCCAGTGATCCAACCTTTCAACAACATTAAGAGCATTAACGATCTTCGTCTGATTGGCACAACACTTGTCGATGAATTCCAGGTTAGGAGCAGGAGCAGCAGCAGCATTGTTAAATTTTCTTGCATTGAAGAAGCTTAGCAGATGAATAAGGAGGATGAACAAGCTTAGTAGGATACAAAATGCACAGCCCAGCACAAATGAGGAAAAGATCACGTAACGTGGGTAGCCAATTTCAAACGGGAGGCAGATTGAAATAGATGCGACCATGAAAAAAAACAAAAGAATCTTAACTGTGCACCGGAAGACGCTGTTGCGTGTGTGTGCGTCTAGACTGTACTGTATTCGCCGGAACTCCTCTTCCATCTTGGTATCAGCGGCCATTGTTGCCAGGTAGTTAGGTGATAGTGCTTTGTTCCGTCTATCCTTTCTACCATATATATATATGGAAATGGTACGTGCACATGTCTCGTATTTAGCGAAAAAGTGATTCGATTGATGAATATGAGATCGACAATATCGATGAGATCGATCATCAATGCCATGGATTCGTGAATATATTTGATAATTGTTCACGGAGCCTAAAATCAGATCTCTTATCTAAAAAAATTACAAGAGGCCACCGCCCTAAAAAACATCAATTTTTATCGATAAAATGACATTTTTTTAACAACAAAACTACATAGTTTTAATACTAATTTTTTTTTTATTTAGAAATTGAGTGGAGTCACGTGACCCCCCCCCTTGGGTAGGCTGGATCCACCCCTGGATGAGATTGATATTCAAATATTTCTTCTTAGGACGTATTGATTTGACCTCATAAGCGGGACGAAGCATGTTGACGATAGCAGCAGAACCTCGTATTTCTTTTAGAGAATCTTCTAATTGTTCTAGAGCAACTAGAAAGATATTCTTTAACCAGAAAGAATTCGGTTCAGATGTAGGATACCTATCCAGAAGTTTTCGCAACTCAATCATAGATGATGGAATCATCAAACACTTTCCTCTACATGCTTTATTTATGGTGGTCCAAATAAAATCAATAGTATTAATTGTGTTGTGTAAAATGTTATGATTAAATAATAATGAATAAGTTTTCAAAAAAAAAAATAATAATAAATGAATGTATCACTACTGCAATATAAAATAAGAAAAGGTTTCTGCCACGATAAAATCAATAATATTGATTGTGTTGTGTAAAATGTCATGATAAAATAATAATAAATAAGTTTTCAAAAAATAAATAAATAAATGTATCACTACTGCAATATAAAATAAGATAAGTTTTCTGCCACGATAAACAAATTACTCTATCACAATTTTACACCAGATTATTAATGATATGAAATTGTGTTTTGTCACCTTGTTCTATCTATATTATTGTGATACTAACACGGCTCATCTTATCTTATCTTTTTATTATTATTTTTTTATCTATTAATATTAAGAGTTAGCAAGGAATGTGTTTCCATAAGTGGTCATGTGGACACCTTCTTAGCTTGACATGTGGTATTTATTTTATTTTATTTTTTGTAAATCAAACCATGTGCTGTTAGTAATTTTGCAGAGAAAAGGAAAAAAAATTAAAATATAGACGGTTTTCAAGTTGTGCTGTGTAGTGTACGATTGAATATGAGATGAGTTTAGCTATAATATATAGCAACAACAAAAAACCGAAGATATATCGCCGCCACAAAAATACTCATTGCGTCACGATTACTCTCGACACCCTATGAATCACTCTTGGCACCGCATTGAAGGTTTTTATTATATTTTGACACGTGGTCTATTAAGAGCCAAGAAAGTGTCTCCATAATAACCACGTGGGCACCCTCTTGGCTTGACACGTGGCCATTTTTTTCTTTCCTTTTTTAAATCAAACCCTGTGTTTGTTAGTAAATTTTGCTAAGAAAATAATAAAAAAAAATAAGACAAATCGTTTTCAAGTTGTGCTGTGTATTGTACGATTGAAGATTGACCGAGTTTAGCTATAAAATACAGCAACAAAAAAAAAACCCAAGAAATATCGCCGCCACGAAAATACTCACGGCATCACGATTACTCTCGGCACCTTATAAATCACTCTTGGCACCGCATTGAATATTTTTATTATATTTGACACTTGGCCTTTTTTTTTTATTTTTAAATCAAACCATGTGCCGTTAGTAATTTTTGCAGAGAAAATGAAAAACAAAAAGACAGACAAACGGTTTTCAAGTTGTGCTGTGTATTGTACGATTGAAGATGAGCCGAGTTTAACTATAAAATACAGCAAAAAAAATTGAAGAAAAATATCGCCGCCATGAAAATACTCACGGCGCCACGATTACTCTCGGCACCATATAAATCACTCTTGGCACCGCATTGAATATTTTTATTATATTTTGAACAACATAATGGCGGTGGTAACGATGCTCGCTTCTGCGTCGGTACCACTTTAAACTAACGCTCGCTTCAATCCAAACGTCGGTCTCACTAATTTTACGATTATAAATGTGTGATTATTGCACAATGGCGGTGCCACCGTTGTGGCGAAATAAACAAACGCTAAGCAAAGCCTCGACGCCAGAACGTGGTGCCCAAAAAGTTATTTGGGGTGTGTAAAATTAAATGAAAACTAATAAAAAGAGTGTCAATTGTAAAATAGTGGTGTCGATAGACCCCGCCTATTTATTCTCAGGTTTACTTGAAGAATCATTTTTATATTTGCTCTTGCTAGTTGTATTGAACTTATTGGTCGCATAATAATGTATGATGTATTTAGGTGACTTCTATCGCTGACACGAAAATACTCACGATGCCCGTTTATGCGTTCACGAGCACCATTGAAACTAACGTTGGTTTTCAACCCAAACGTCGGTGACATTGATTTTACTGTTATAAATGTGTCACTGGTGCAAAAAAAAATGGCTGAAGAAATGTCGCCACCACGAAAATACTCACGGCGCCACGATTACTCTCGCCACCCTATAAATCACTTTTGGCACCACACTGAATATATTTATTATTTGAACAGCCTAACGCCGGTGGAACCGAAACCCGTTTGCGTCAGTACCACTGAAACTAACGTTGGTTTCCAATCTAAACGTCGGTCTCACTAATTTTACAATTATAAATGTGTCATTGTTGCACAACGTAATACCCAGTGATGTTGTGCAGACAGACGGTTTTCAAGTTATGCTGTGTATTGTACGATTGAAGATGGACCGATTTTAGCTATCTAAAAATAAAAGAATATAGCAACAAAAAAAAGTAGCCGAATCAATATCGCCACCATGAAAATACTCAAGGGCCCACGATTACTCTCGGCACAATATAAATCACTCTTGACACCACACTAAATATTTTTATTATATTGAATAGTAATGCTTGCCGTAGAAACGACGTCCGTTTATGTCGGTACCACTGAAACTGACGTTGGTTTCCAATCTAAACGCCGGTCTCACAACGGCAAAACTTCGGTAGCTCTGACGCGTGTAACGTGGTGCCCAAAAGTTATTTGGTGGTGTGAAAAATTGAATGAAAAATAATTTAAAAAAAGGATGTCAATAGTAAAATGGTGGTACCAATAGAACCCGCCTCTAATTATGTAGTATTTTGGTACGATAGTAGTGTATTACAGGCATTACATGTTTCTCTTAACGTATAATGCTTGAGAAATACACATCTGCTGGGAATTTGAGGTGATGCACTCCTCTCTTCTATGTTTGGTTGTTATGTTCATAGTTGACTTTATGTATGTAATTTGTTGATTCTTTCTGTGGGTGTGTACCCAAGACTTAAAAACTAAGCTTATGTCTAAGTTTTTCCAGGCTATGGAACTGCCTTCTACCTCTGAAAGGTATGGTATTTTCATTACAACTACCGTGTTGTGTCTCACTTTTTTTTTGGGGGGTGTGTGCGAGACCCAGTTCATTATAGTGTCACTCCATTAAAGCGGCACAATTTACATTACGTTCAGTCTGCCTTATGGATTTGGCCCCACTTTTCCATTCAGTATCTACTCTTTAGTATTATCGTTGCACTACTACAAAAAAACATAAAGATCACGGTTTTTAAGTGTGATATATTCACATTAGTCACGGCTTCCATAGTGTGGCATATTGAGGTGTGACATAAAGTACTTTAATCCAATCACATTCTTATAAATCATGACTATATTATAATAGTTATCACACTTAAAACCGTGATCTATTATAGTTGGTATCACACTTAAAAACCGTAATCTATTATAACTTCATCACATTTAAAAGCGTGATCTATTATAGTTCTTATCATATTTAAAAACCGTGATCTATTATAGTTGTTATCACGATTAAAAACCGAGATCTATTACAATTAAAACACATTTAAAATCGTGATCTATTTTAGTTGTTATCACACTTAAAACCGTGATCTATTATAATTTAAATCACACCAATAAAAGTGTTTTTTTAAAAAACAATATATAAGCACACATATATTTTTGTCTTTGTCGGGACTCGAACCTGGATACTTTGGATTAACAAGCCACACTATTTACCATTAGGCCGCTGCTTTCTTTCTTCTAATTTTCGACCACAATTAACTAAGATCTCATTATAAAATACCATATTATTTTAATCACAGTCAAAAACTGTGATTGATTGATGTTTTTGTCTCAATTTTTCTAGAAACCGTGATAATAAAAATTATGATATATTTTAGTTGTTATCACACTTAAAAACCGAGATCTACTATAATTTCAACACATTTAAAAACTGTGATCTATTTTAGTTGTTATCACACTTAAAAACCGTGATCTATTATAGTTGTTATCACTCTAAAAAACCGAGATCTATTATAATTTCAACACATTTAAAAACTGTGATCTATTTTAGTAGTTGTTATCACACTTAAAAACCGAGATATATTATAATTTCAATCACACCTAAAAAAGTGTGATCTATTATAATTTCAACACATTTAAAAACTGTGATCTATTTTAGTAGTTGTTATCACACTTAAAAACCGAGATATATATAATTTATATCACACCTAAAAAGTGTGATCATTCTTTTTTTTTCGAAAACAAAATAAATGCACACATATTTTTTTGTTGCCACTGGGACTCGAACCCGGATACTCTGGATTAAGGAACCACACTAATTACAGCTGGGCTGATGCCTACTTTATTATCATTTTCGGCCACACTAATCTAAAATATCAGTATAAAATATCATATTATTTTAATCACAGTTAAAAACCGTGATTGATTGATGTTCTTGTCTCGCTTTTCTTAAAACCGTGATAATAAAAGCGTGATTTATTTTAGTTTTTATCACACTTAAAACCGAGATCAATTATAATTCAACACAATTAAAAACTGTGATTTATTATAGTTGTTATCACACTTAAAAATCGTGATCTATTATAGTTGTTATCACACTTAAAAACCGAGATCGATTATAATATCAACACATTCAAAAACTGTGATCTATTTTAGTAGTTGTTATCACACTTAAAAGCCGAGATCTATTATTATTTCAATCACACCTAAAAAAGTGTGATCATTTTTTTTAACACCTAATAACTGTGATAAAAAAAATTAAGTGTGATAAATATACATTTTACTTGTCTCGGTTTTTTAAAAGTGTGATCCTTATCTTTAGATAAGTGTGATCTATGTCACTTTTCTTATTAGTGGATATAATTTGTCTCACTTTTTCTATAATTGTGACAAAATATATCATGAATTCAATCACGATTTAAAAATGAGATTAATTGATATAATTTATCTCACTTTTTAATAACCGTGACAAAAATATTAGACCAATTTAGTCACAGTTAAAAGTGTGATTGATCGGTATAATTTATCTCGTTTTTGAATAAGCGTGACAAAAATATCATATCAATTATGTCATTTGTTTGTGAGATTGATTGATATAATTTATCTCGCTTTTTTAAAACTGTGACATGAAATATCATATCAATTCAATCACGCTTTAAAAATGAGATTGATTGAAATAATTTATCTCGGTTTTCCAATAATCGTGATGTAAAAATCATATCAATTAAGTCACACATTAAAAATGAGATTGATTAATATAACTTATCTCAGTTTTTCAATAAGTGTGATCGAAAGTTGTAAGTGTGATATATATATTTTCGTTGTCTCGGTTTTATTGAAACTGTGATTGTTATCTTATCTTAAGTGTGACCTATATCCTATTTTGTAGTAGTGTTGGTAACGAAGTTATGTTGGATGCAATAAATTATCTTTTGACTCACTTCCACTAATAATAATATAAAATGCCCAAATTTTAAGATGATCCTTGCATAATAAGTATAATATATAAACATTATTAATATTGAATTAACCCTTACAATATTAAATGATTTAGATAAATCATAACATGTTTAACTCAAAATAATATTTTAGTGATGAGCAAAAATAATATTTTAGTGAGACAGGGGAGAAAGAAAATTGTATTATTTTTCATTAGCGAGTGATGGAGATGAAATGTAACTAATTTTTTGCACACATCGGTAAAAAATGATGGAAGGCAACATTGTCTTATATTTTGCTGAGAAACTTGAATTCACAATTCTGGCTCTTTCCAACAACTCATTTTTTAAAAAATTATATTTTTGAATAACAACATAACACAAATCAATTCACAATTTTGGCTTCTTAAACTCCTCTAGAAGATGTTCAAAAACAAAAAAAAAAAACTCCTGCAAAATTGTGAATTGATTTATGTTGTGAAATTCAACAATATAATTTTTTTTAAAATGAGTTGGTTGATGGATCACAAGAATCTGAATGTGTATGTCATGATATTAATAATTGATCAAAGTATATAACAAATAATGAAATATAGATTAGTTGAGTTTGGGTAAATTAAGAAAACTAGTAATTATATTATTCAATGAAATAGTTGTTGAACCTGGTCCGGTTTGGACAATTTTAATTATTTTGAATTGAAACCAAATTATATCATACGATTTGAATTTTAGGCATATGAAGACCATCCTTAAAACCATATTGTAAGATTTTCAAGCTCAATTTGGTCTGGCGATTAGTTTGGTTTCTATAAATTTTGTTCACCCCTATATGCAACACAGACACGACAATACGACTTATTTAAAATTTAAGTATATAGCATGTGGACGATAAATGTTAAAAATATACATAATAAAAAGTAATTTTGAATCTTGTATAAAAAAATCAAAGAGATTTTTATAAGAATAATTAAATATGTAATACATAAATATTTTGAACATCTAAAATGCATATTCGATATCCATGTGATAATAAAAGAAAATAGTAAAATTTCTTTGGCTTTCAAAATATCATATATTGTAAAAGATGATTGTTTATCAACAATAAACTAAACACGATATATTGTTCTGAAATTATAATCAACAGTAATTTTATGGTGGCCATAGTACATCATCTCAGTATTGATCCATACTTTATAAAGATAATGAAAAAAACGGAAAAAGATCGATTTTTCTTTTCACAACACAAAGAACTTCTCCCACCCTTCTCATTTTATGTGTCCATGTTTCCTTTTTGGGATGTTCCAAAATGCTTGTCCTGTTTGACTTATTAGAATTGAAGTTCCAATTATACCCTTAATAATTTCTCCATAATTAATAAGAGTGAGAATACTCATCATTATTACTACCTCATCAATATCCTAAATTTACTTTGAGAAATGAAAAGACACGAACAAAAATAAAAAACCGAAACTACACAAATGAAAAAAATTGAGTTTGGATGTTCTCTCTTGCTTTTTTTCCCCTGGATATCATTATTTTAACAGGTGATTTTTTATTTTTGCAGTTCTACGATCTCTTAGTTGTGCATTGAACATATATTTTCATCCAAGCACTAAAAAAAAAAAACAGTTCATTAAGAACATTTTTTCAAATAACAGTGCAATTGCATTGCATTGAACATCATTGATTTTTTTTTGCAATGAACATTTTTGTAATCCAAACTCATGAATTTTTTTGGTGTTCTTTAATGGCGGATGCTCTCAATTTTATTAGTAACAGGCGATCCCTTTTCAATCAATTTGATAAGATTGGGAGACAAAAAAAATCGTCCTATTATAAGTAGAATATATACCCCATTTTTTTAAGGAAATACAGCCAACAATCTTAAATGCTTGCTGATGCAATCGAGCAATAAAAGCTGAGAAGTCACAAAGTCATGTCTGATAAAAAAGATATTGTAAAGGGTAGTTTAGGCACATTGTATTAAAAATTAAGAGATTTAATTCATTTCTTATACCGGGAGTAAAGTCAAACATGACAATTAAAATGGAACGGAAGGAGAATGTATTTTTAAAATCATAATAGCCAAGACAATAATAAAATTTACGTATAATCAATGTTTAAAATAATGGCTTTTATATTTATATGAAATAACTGAAATAATAAAGATTTTTAATGTTTTAAAATCTGTGGTTTGGAGTGTTGGCGGTGTTAATGACGTGTCTTGTGACGATGACAAATTATGTCACCTTAACGATTTGAGCCCTAATTTAATCTAGTGATGAACACACAAGAACCCTAATGCCAAAATGGAATGAGGGTGGATTTTATGTATGCTGTGAGTCCAAGATCATATCTTGGATTGCTTACGATCTCTGTTATGTTCGAGGAATCAAGCCTCACGTAGTTCCCGGAATGGGGTATTTGTAATGACAATACTTCCTAAACCCTAAGGTTAAGTCGGCTTGTGTTATTGTCACCTTTACCCTTAAATGGGCCTTGACCTTTGCCCAAGCTATCGCGTGGGTGGGCTGGACACCGTGGTGTGGACCACGCCCTCGAGTCGATACTTCCGACTGTGGTGATCGACTTCTGACTCGTTATCCCACACTTTGCTAGCGGTGGTGTGGACTCGTCCTTATGGACTTGTCGCCTCACACGCTTTCGGTAGTCGATAGTCGATCGTCGTAGCTTTGGCGTCCATGAGATGGCTCTTGCCTCTAGCCTCGGCATCGACATGAATGTATTGGCGTTATTTACGATGTGATGACCAACCGATAGATGACACGTGGAGGAGTGAAACCCTCAGATCGTCATCTTGTAATGTCAACAACATGTCGGGCGATCGGTATTAAAATTTTAAGTAATCTTATTATATTCAACCGATATTTGTCGGGCGCGCGTCGTGTCGAGAAAATATCCGACAATGCATGACACCGGTGTTTCCTAACTCCACACACTTATCTTCATTGATCACGGTGGTATACATATTAATAGATCAATAATTCCTACAATGTGGATGGACCAATAATCTATATTTCGAGACACTTACATTTAAATGTAAATATATAGTTTGTTTTTGACAAATATGAAAAGGAGTACAAAATTTCATGATATATATGAACATAGGGGTACAAATTCATCGTTGCTTGTCGCTCCTCGAGTCCCTCCGTCTAAGAATATTATTCACTTTGTTTCTTTTTGTTTATCAGAGAATATAAATAATTTTAGGTTACTAATGAATTTATGGATATTTGTTTATAAGAACTAGTTTGAGTACCCCTACATTGGCCAATGGAGGTCAAGAGAGAGGAAACAAGACAAGCTTGGGAAGGAACCGGCTCCTCACGAGGCTCGACTCTTGAGTGGACACAACTTCGAGGTTTGTACTCGAGACCTGAGTCTCCTGTATCACCTAGCTCACTTGGAGGAAGCTGGGCCCATGCCATACGTAGGCCTGAACGTTCCTGATCACGAGAATCGTAGGATGTTTACTTGCTTTTACACGCTGGTTGTTCTTTGAGTCGATAACTTGTTGTTTGTTGGTCAGAACTAACTTGTCTTTTTTCTGTATTGCAGTGGGCAAATTCTCCAGGGTCACCAACCCCCAGTGCATTCCTGAGTCGATGGTCGTAGCTGCTCCACCTCTCGAGGGTCAGGCCACTACCGACTTGCCAGTGGCTGAGATCAGTATGCCTTCCTCTTCTCGAGAGGGGGCCGTCCCTCCACCTAGGACAAACCCTGCCGCAATCGAGTCGTCTGCCACAACCAGATCGACTGAGGTACCCTCGACCACCGGCGAGTTAACTGTCCGATTCGGTTCTCTTCGAGACGAAGACGAGGAGGAGCCTATTGATTTGACCTAGAATGTCGAGGCTAATGTCGAGGAGCCGGCGGCGCGAACAAAGAAAAGGCCAACTGTCGCCGAGGTGGTGAGGGAGCAACTCCGAGAGGCGAAGAGGAAGAAGGTTGCTGAGACCTCCACCGAGTCAGGGATCGGTGTGGACTGGGTTGCCGACGATTATGCTGGCGTGGACGACAAGAACCTGTCCTTCGTGCTGCGAAAGTTAAATCGTCTTGTAAGTCGATCCTTCTTTTCCTATTAGCTTCTCTCGAGGCATATGCCTTGTCCATTTTCTGATACATTCTTTACGTTTTGTAGAATACCTTTTTTTGGTCGGGAGGTCGCCCGACGGCCGCCAAGACAGTGGAGTCGGCGGATGAGATCAAGAGGAGAATGGCGGTCGCTTCAAGACAATGTCGCCAAAAGTGCTGCCTTCTTCTGCTGTGGAGAAACAATATAATGAGTTGAAGCACGAGTCGGTCGCCGAGCTCGGAAGCCGCAAGATAGGTTGGTGGTCTCTTGAAGCAAAGTCGCCACTACCGAAGGAAGCGAGCCGGACCGATCGCGAGATGAAAGGCAAGATCGGGGTAGAGTCGCTGCTCAAGCCGCTCAAGACTATGAGAGGCTGCGAAGTGTCGGAAGGCATGCGGACGAAAGAAGCTAGGAAGGCTCGCCAAGATCGAGATGCGCTACAGTCGAATTATATCGAGCGCAGCGCAGTCGAAGAGGCTAAGACCGAGGCCATCATGGAGTATCGCAAGTCATCCAATCTCGAAGATGATCTGAAGTGATCATGCGGGCTTCGATGATGGGTGGATACACTCTGGCCGTGGATCAGATGAAGGAGGTCATTCCGAGCTTCGACATGTCGACTCTCCAGACGCCGATGTTCTACAATCCCGACTCGGAGAAGCTGTATGATCGGTACTTTGAAGAGTTTCAGCGGGGAGAGTCTTTGGCTATAAAGTATGCTCCTTCCACGTCTGCCCCTACTGCCGATCCGACCCCTGCCACTACTGAGCCGACCCAAAGCCGACCCTCGATCGTTTTCTTTTAATTCAGACTTTTGATATTCGAACTTCGATTTGTAATAACCTTTATAACTTTGGTGGTTTTTATCGACTTGGCCTTGTTTTGTAATGACTTTGCGTTGATTTTGTTATCTTTCTTGACTTGACTTTGCTTGTCTTAATGTTTCTTAGTCTTTCGCTTGTCGAGCTCCTCAGCTCGCTTTCGCTACTCGCTATTCACTTTATTTGTCAGATACTTGTTGTTCTTGTTGTTGATATCGTGTTTGCCCCCCAAGTGTATTATGAACCCTTGGTTCTTATTGCACTTGAGATCGACTTGCTTGCCTTAGTCTTTTGCCCCTTAGGCTTATTTGACCTTTAGGCTGAGCATTTTAATGTAAACTGTCCCTGGTTTTAGGTCTTTTTTGGCCTCTTAGGCTTTTTCGACCTTCGACTCGAACAGGTGGCCCGACTATGCGAACCGTCCTTTGTCTAGGCCTTTTTCGCCACTCGGGCTCATTCGGCTTTCTGATCGGGACAGGTGGCCCGACTATGCGAACCGTCCCTTTGCTTTGGCCTTGTTTGCCTCTTGGGCTCGTTCGGCTCTTAGCTTGGACCTTTGGCCCGACCACTGCGAACTGCCTCTATGCCTTTGCATTCGTCGCCCATTAGGCTAACTTTGCTTTGGCTTTATCGAGATGTCCGTCCTGCGGATTTCTCTACTCGTTTTCGATTGTTTTGCCTTTAACTTTTCTGTCACATTGGACTTGTATTGTTTTGGCTATAAATCCCAACAAACACAGAAAGCATCTCGAAAAGATACAAATTTATTAGAATACTCATAAAATTGTCTCATGGACTTATTACAAGATTCAGAATTGAAAGGTAAACAGGTTCATCAAAGTAAAGCTTATCTCAAATATAATACTTCCTCGCAGTTGTTGGCATGCCAATGTCGAGAACGATGAGTTCCATCTGCCCGGCCAAGTTGGTAAGACCTTTGGGGGTGGACCTTCGAGGATCTCGATAAGGTCCTTCCCATTCGGGTTAATTTTCCGTCGCCTCCTCGTCCGACTTGCTTCATTCTTCCTTAGAACCAAATCACCGACTTTGAAGTATCGATGCTCGACTCTCGAGTTGTAATACTGAGAGATCTTCTGTTTATACCTTGCCATTCTGGCTGAGGCTATCTCCCTTCGCTCTTCGACATTGTCCCTTTCTTGTCGGAGTTCAGGATCATTTGTCTCTACATTGTAGGCCAGAACTCGAGGAGAGGGAACTCCGATCTCGGCGGGAATCACTGCTTCACACCCATATACCAAAGAAAAAGGAGTTTCCCCAGTTGATGAATTAGGAGCTGTCTTATATGACCATAGAATGCTCGGAAGTTGAACTGCCCAATCTCGACCTTCTGCCTCTAGTCTCTTTTTTAGACCCAGCTTGATCTGTCGATTAGTTTGCTCGACTTGACCGTTTGCCTGTGGATGAGCTACCGAGGTGAATCGCTGGTCGATATGGTAGTCACCGCACCATTCTCTGACTTTACGGTCTTCGAACTGGGTACCGTTATCCGATATCAGAGCCTTCGGGATCTCGTACCTGCATATAATGTCTACCCACAAGAACTTTTTGATGGTTGCAGCTTTGATGTCCGGTATAGCCTTAGCTTCGACCCACTTCGTGAAGTAATCTACAGCCACGACCACATATTTAAGATTTCCCGGAGCTCGGGGTAGGGGTCCAACGATATCGACTCCCCACTGATCAAATGGCCAAGCTGACGAGATGACATTCATGTCCTGCGTTTGTTGATGGGAGATATTATCATGAATCTGACAAGTGTTGCATTTTTGGACAAGACTATTCGCTTCCCGTTGCATCGACGGCCAAAAATACCCAAACTAACTGCATTTTCGAGCTAACATTCTAGCCCCGATGGTTTCCACATGCTCTCTCTATGAATTTCTTCCAAGAGATATTCACCTTCGGTTTCGAGATACATCTTAACCATGGACTTACAAAAGATTTCCGATAGAGAATGTCGTCGAAGAACGCATATCGAGTGGACTGGAGTCGAACTTTTCTAGATTGTACCTTATCAGCTGGTAGTATTCCGTCTTTGAGGTAAAGAGCGATCGAGTCCATCCACGTGGCTCTTTGAGTAATCGGTTTGGGCCTCCGCCTCGATATAACTCCTATCGGTCAAGAATCGACCGAACCTTCTTGCTTGACATGAAGTTTGAGGCCAATTTGGAGAGCGCATCGGCTCTCTTGTTCTGACTTCGGAGGACCTGCTCAAACCGAACTGTCTTGAATTTTGGTATGAGGCTTTGAACGACTGCTAAGTAATTCTTCATGGTTTCTTCCTAGCCTCATACTCCCCTTTCACATGATTGACCACTAATCGTGAGTCATCAGAACCGACAAATCTTCGACACCCAACTTTAAGGCGAGCTTTAAACCAGTAATCATGGCCTCATACTCGGCCTCGTTGTTAGTTGCTTTGAAGTCGAATCGAAGGGCGTAGGGGAATTCCTCGCCTTTTGGGCTTACTGAAGGAGCCACGCTCCCCGCCCCTCCTTACTCGATGCTCCATCGACCAAGAGTCCATTTTCCTCTGGCTTTGCTTTTCCGATCGATTTGGACGGAGATCCTTCACCAAAAAAATCTGCCAAGGCCTGTGCTTTTATCGCAGTTCGAGGGACGAACTCGATGTCGTACTGGGCCATTTCAATCACCCATTTTGCCAATCGACCTGAGGTGTCGGGTTTTGCCAATATTTGCTTTAGTGGTTGGTCAGTGACTACCACAATGGGGTGAGCTTGAAAATATGGCCTCAACTTTCTCGAGGCATGAACAAGACATAATGCTAACTTCGGGTCAAGCGAGTATCGGACCTCGGGGCCATGCAAAGCCTTGCTGACAAAGTAGATTGGCACTTGGCCATGTACCCCTTCTCGAACCAGGACCGCACTCACTGCCTCCTCGCATACTGCCAAATAAACTAACAACTTTTCCCCTTCCCGAGGGGAAGTGAGGGTGGGTAATTCTGATAAATAAGTCTTCAACTCTTCAAAGGCTGTTTGACATTCATCATCCCAATGAAAAGGACTCTCCTTTCGGAGTATCTTGAAAAATGGTAGTGCACGCCAGTCTTGATCTCGATAGAAATCATTGAGAGCTGCCATTCGACCCGTGAGCCTTTGTACTTCCTTGATATTTCGTAGTGCGGGCATGTTGTTCAATGTATCAATTTTATCCGGGTTCGCTCGAATCCCGTCTTTCGAAATCATATAGCCCAAGAACTTACCCGACCTAACTCCAAAAGTACACTTCTTCGGGTTTAGCCTCATCTGTGTTTCCCTCAAGACCTCAAAAACCTCTCGAGCATCGACTAGGTATTGTTTCATAGATCGACTCTTGATAAGCAAGTCGTCTACATAAACTTCCATACATCTACCAATTTGTCTTGCAAATATCTTATTGATCGCCTCTCTGGTATGTCGCCTCAAATTCTTTAATCCGAATGGCATGGTCACATAGCGTAAGGTGCCGACTCTGTGATAAACGCTGCTTTTTCCGCATCTCGAGGATCCATTAAAATCTGATGGTATCCTTTATATGCATTTAAGAAACCAAAAACTTCAAAATCAATGGTTGAATCTACTAACCTGTCGATTTTGGGCAGCGGATATGAGTCTTTTGGGCACGCTTTGTTCAAATCTGTAAAGTCCACACACATGCGCCAACTACCGTCAAGCTTCTTGACTAAAACCGGGTTAGCTAGCCATTCTGGGTATAATACCTCTTTTACTATCTTGGTTGCTAGTAGCTTGCCGACTTCTAACTCGATAGCCTCGAGTCGATCCAGTATAAAATTTCTCTTTTACGCTTGGTGGCTTTTTAGCCTGGTCAATCTCGAGCTTATGAACCGCGATGTCGGTGGGCGGTCCCGGCATGTCGGTGGCTTTCCAGCAAAGATGTCTCTGAACTCGATTAAGCTCGACCATGAGCTGTTTTTTTCTTCTTTGGGATCCAAATCCCGACTTGCACACACCGATCGCCTCTCCCTCCCGTAGTCGGATATTTTCAATCGCATCACCTGGAGACCCAACTCTTCTCCTCTTCTTCCTCTCGAATCGCCTTGATTAGGACTTGTTGAACCGCCGTCTTCCCATTCATGACAACAGAGTTACAACTCCGGCGACTTTCAACGCCTCCTTTTACTTCACGGAACCGTCCCTAGTGGGAAACTTCATACTATTATGAAAAGTCGATATGATAGCACGCAAGTCGAAGAGCGCAGGTCGTCCTAGGATAACATTGTACGCAGAGGGAGCCTTGACCACTACGTAGCTTAATTCAAGTGTCCTTCCTTTCTCGTCATCCCCAACTGTCGTGAGTAACTTTATCGAGCCCATGGGATGGATCGCTTGCCTGTAAATCCGAGCAGGGGAGACGCCATGGGGGCTAGATCCTTCTCTTTCGACCTTCATCGCTTGGAACGCCGAGTGATATATGATGTTCATCGCCTTTGCCGTTATCGATCTGCACTCGATACACGGGCTCGGCTAATAACCGCCTCGATAACTAACCCTTCATTTGTGACTCCTGACTTGGGGATACCATCTCGAGGGCCGTATCCGACTTCCGCTCGTGAACTCGAGCCGCTTGCGCTCTCTCGAGCTACAAGTCGGCTCTTCACCGGTATGGTCTTTATCACTCTCACCAGGACCAAAGATTGTGTTGACATAGTTAAGCGGTCGATTATCTTCATATCTATCTCGACCAAAATTCTCTCTCGTTGTTTCCTTCTCGACACGGGATCGATTCCTCGGAGGTGATCGGACCGCCGTCTTTGGGCATCTCGACCTCGGTTCTGTCTTGATCGGAGTTTTCCTCTTAAATTCTCCACGCCCCTGGGCCCATCATACCGAGATCTGTCAACAACTTCGCTCTAGCTTTCCTTCCTGGATGCAGACGTCGATATCTCTCTTCGGTCGATACAATCCTCTCATTGTATGGCCTATGTCTTCGTGAAAATCACGATTTTGCTCGCATTCCTCTTTTCTCGAGGCTTTTCAACGGTGGCGGTTTCTCGCCAAGTTTTTTGAAAGCATAATCGACAACACCTCGGATCGAGGTCGATTGAGTGGGATAAAGTCCTTATCACGCGAGGTCCTTCTTGCCCCCACGGTGCGAGGTGGACGTGTCGATACGGTCCCAAATCGATGGCTTACTTTCGATATCCTCGCCTCTTGGGTGATTCCTATTCGGACCTCGGGTGTCCTTCTTGGATTCCATCCAATCCGGATTGGGTGTGCCGCCGCGATCGCCTCTTCCCTTGACGAGAATCTATGCACCACATTGACACATTCGTCCATGGTATGGGAACGTCTCTGCTCAACTTCATGTATAACTTAGTATTACGCAACCCCTACGAACGATGTGATCGTAAGTCGGTCGCCTGCAAGGCCCTGACTGCATGGCCTCGAGATTAAACCTCTTCAAATATTCCATTACTGTCTCATCTTTTTGCTGCCTCACGTTCATGAGGTGCGTGGCACTCAGATGAAACTTCTTATTGACTATAAACGCATCTCGGAACTTTCGAGCGAGCATGGCAAAACTGGAGATCGACCCTGGTCGTAGCTTCGTGAACCATTCTCTTGCCCGACCTACGAGTAGCGTCTCGAATGCCCGACAACGCATTGCATCAGGTGCCCCATCCAGCCTCATTTGAGATAGATACCTGTGGAGATTGTCCTCCGGGTCGGTGGTGCCATCATAAGGTTCTATTTTCGGTATCTTAAACCCCTTGGGTTTAGGGAAGCTCTCGATCTCCTTTGTGAAGGGAGACTCGAGCCACAACGAAACCTGGTTCTTTCCCAAAATTGCATTCAACTCTTCCTGGGCGCTATCATCATCCCTCTCTCGGTGTTTTTGGTGGATCTCACGCCTCTCTTCCTTTCCACCGAGCTAGAGGATGCGCTTTATTTCGCCCCCTGTGAGTCTGCTTAGGCTTGCCCACTACTTCTTCTCTCGCCGCCTTCCGCCATAGCTTCTTTTGGGCGGCGTCTCGCCGCCATTGCTACCATGCTCGCCTCGGCTATTATCCTGGACATTACCTCCAAATTTGCCCTCCAACTGATCTGCAAGCGCCCGATATTCTGGAGCGAGGGCTTGCTTTTCTGGTTGGTGGGTCTCCTGGACAGGATTCAAGGCTGGATCTTTTTCCCCCTGTTTTTGCTGAGGATCGTGCTGAATAAGATCCAAGGCGGGATCTTCGTCTCTTGCATATCGTGATCGATCGGCTCGCTCAACCTGGGAGCCTTGATCGATTTGGATGCGATTTTCTTGGGAGGCATCGTGTTTTTGCGTATTCAATCAATAGAAGCCCTCCTTCTAGCGCCAATGACGATGACAAATTATGTCACCTTAACGATTTGAGCCCTAATTTAATCTAGTGATGAACACACAAGAACCCTAATGCCAAAATGGAATGAGGGGGTGGATTTTATGTATGCGGCTGAGTCCAAGACTGTATCTTGGATTGCCTACGTATCCTGTTATGTTCCAGGAATCAAGCCCTACGTAGTTCCTGGAATGGGGGTATTTGTAATGACAATACTTGCCTAAACCCTAAGGTTAAGTCGGCTTGTGTTATTGTCACCTTTACCCTTAAATGGGCCTTGACCCTTGCCCAAGCTATCGCTGTGGGTGGGCTCGATACCGGTGGTGTGGACCACGTCTCGAGTCGATACTTCCGACCTGTGGTGATCGACTCTAGACTCGTTATCCCACACTGCTAGCTGGTGTGGACTCTGTCCTTATGGACTTGTCGCCTCACACTGCTCGGTAGTTGATAGTCGATCGTCGTAGCCTGGCGTCCATGAGATGGCTCTTGCCTCTAGCCTCGGCATCGACATGAATGTACTGGCGTTATTTACAGTGTGATGACCAACCGATAGATGACACGTGGAGGAGTGAAACCTCAGTATCGTCATCTTGTAATGTCAACAACATGTCGGGGCGATCGGTATTAAAATTTTAAGTAATCTTATTATATTCAACCGATATTTGTCGGGCGCGTCGTGTCAGAGAAAATATCCGACAATGCATGACACCGGTGTTTCCTAACTCCACACACTTATCTTCATTGATCACGGTGGTATACATATTAATAGATCAATAATTCCTACAATGTGGATGGACCAATAATCTATATTTCAGACACTACATTTAAATGTAAATATATAGTTTGTTTTTGACAAATATGAAAAGGAGTACAAAATTTCATGATATATATGAACATAGGGGTACAAATTCATCGTTGCTTGCTGCTCCCTCGAGTCCCTCCGTCTAAGAATATTATTCACTTTGTTTCTTTTTGTTTATCAGAGAATATAAATAATTTTAGGTTACTAATGAATTTATGGATATTTGTTTATAAGAACTAGTTTGAGTACTTAATAGACATTTAGGACACCAAGGAATCTTATTTGTTTATAAGGACATATTTTATCTCGGTTTCTTAAATTGCCCTTTTATTCACTATTTTCACGTGAGAAAAAAAAAACGGCAAAGCTCCCGCAAGTCCCATGGCCAGCTGACGTCCTTTCCGTCGTTCTCACCGGAAACGGCGAGTAAGATTGAGGATGCCATATCCACAGACCACAAATGTGATCCCTCGATTTTCAACTACTTAGATAATTGTGGATTTTTTTCTGCTTCTATTTCAGATCGAGGACAAAGCCTTCACTTTCAGCTCGAATTTATCTCGAATTCTCGATGGATGCTTTGTTAGGTATGACGATTATGATTTGTATAATCGATGTACGGTAATGTTGATCTCTTGATCAACAAGAAGATTGGTTTACCGAACAAATTAAACCGGGACAATGTGTTGGCTGGTAGCATTGGTATGTCACAATCACATTTTGATAAGCTGAGGTTGTGGTGTCTGCAGGGCCGGCCCTATCACAAGCCAGGCGAGCCAGTCGGCTTGGCCCAATGAATCCCGATAGGCCCAATCGGTACATGTTTTGCTTATCCGAAATTTTTTTTATAGAGTTAATCCGATCGATTTATAAAAAAAATCGTATATTAAAAACCCCGATTTTGATAACAAATAGGCCCGATTCTTTAAAAAAAAAATACCCAACCCAATAAAAAAATTTATATATAGGCCCGATTCTTTAAAAAAAATATCCAACCCAATAAAACAATTTATATGTTACTAAATGTTACTTCATGAAGAAAGTAGCAGATAAAAAGAATTCGATGAGTCAAGAACGCTTGAATGGGTTAGCGATAATATCGATTGAGCAGAAATTGGTTGATGAAATTGATGATTATACATTGATTAGTGATTTCGCCTCCAAATGTGCTTCAAGAGCATTGTTGAATTAGTATTTAGTATTAATATATATGTATGTTTTGTGTTTGCATTATGAATTTGATGTTTGTATATGAATGTATTAGAAAAAAAATTGTATTTTCGGTCGATTTTTTTTTTGTGTATATAGACCCAATTTTTTTTAACTGGCTTCGGCCCTAAAAAACGTAGGACCGGCCCTGGGTGTCTGTTAGGTTCATGAATCTTGCAGATATCGTCCGTTCGTCCCAATTTGCAGATGTTCTTGAATGAAGCAGTATTGTGTTGGTACCAGAGGTTGCATGGAAGCAAGGTTCCTGACTTGGATTATAGCAGGGCAAAGGTTTTCTTACACAATCATTACATGTGTGTCTTTATCTTATTGTAGTTTTTCGCTACTGCAAAGAATGGTTCGATATTCGTTAGTCTGTCTCAAATTGGTGATTCAACCTATGATTTAGAATGGCTATGTGGTTTTTTGCCTTGTTCTGCTTTTTGTTAGCAACATGGCCTTGTTTACGGCATGGTGGGGTGTTTTTCATTTGGCCCTTTTTACTACAATGGCACTTGTTCTCTTCCGGCGTGGAGTTTTATACATTTCGAACGGCATATGCGAGTAAAGTCGGCCCTTAATGATGGTTTTGTTGTTAAATTTTGATGGTTAGGACATACTAAATATGATGGGTGGTTAGGACATACTAAATATGATGGTGTCTGCAATTGGTTTGATGTGGGGTTGGAGCTTACGGTGCTCTTAAGGCACATTTGAATATTTCTTTGATAGAATTGGCCTTTTGGTGGATGCTCTTGATTTTGCCTTCAATTGGCATTTACTTTTCAACTTTTTCCATGATCGCCTAAACATGCCGAGTGAGCTCAGCTTCACCTAACGCCTTAACAACTATGGTGTCACTTTTTGGATCGGTGTGTAATGTTACATTAGCTCTTCTTATGCTATCAATGTGGTTAGCTTCAATTTCTAAACTATTATGGGACAATGTTCTCACTTTCACTCTTTGTATGAAATGAATCATTATCTCCAATGTAAGTTGTCATTGTATCTTGAAATGGTCTTGTGGCGGATTAAAAAAATAATAAAAATTGAAAGGTGGGCATTCTGACATCTTTCTTTTCCCATTGTTGCTTCTACACTATAGCAGACATTTTTGCACTTCTAAGAGGAAACAATAGCAGCTAAATGGAAGGGATGTATTATTTGTATGAGTGATACTATTTGTGGACTGTGGACCTGATCCATTTTTGTTTTTCTGAGCTTGCCAAATTGCTAATTTCTTTAAAAGTCTTCATTGAGAACCCACTTTTTCTTTATCAAACTTTTTGGGGTATCCAAAGACCCTTTTTTTTCTTTTTTTTTTCTTCTTCACCGGATCATCACGTGTCAATGCATCAGTAAATGTCACTGCATCGCGTCGATTTTATGAAGAAAAAAAATTCAATTTTCAGAAATCAAGTCGGACTTTAAAGTACCCTATTTAAAGTGACCACATAGAAAAGTCATGATGTTTCGGACTTAACCATCTCATATTTCGGACTTAGAAATATCATATACATTTTGGTACATAAATTTGATAGCTTTGTAAAATAATTGTAACGTCACTGCATCAATAAATTTCACTGCATCGCGTCGATTTTTATGAAAAAAATTTCGATTTTGAGAAATTAAGTCGGACTTCAAAGTACCCTATTTAAAGTGACTGGAGGAAAAGTCCGGATGCTTGGACTTAAAAATCTCACCGCATTTACAGTTAGAGAATTGATGTAGTGACATCGATGTCACTGCATATACAATTTACAAAGTTTTTGTTTTTGCAATTTGGGTGTTGATGTCACTTCATAAAATGTTGGTGTTATTGTGTGTCACTGCATAAGGTGTCATTTTATAAAATGAGATATCAGAATAAAGAGGACGAAAAAAATATGAATTATAGTGAAAGAATTATGTTGATCGGAGTTTTATATCAAAAGATATAGCCGTTTGAAGTCGAATTTATAAAGAAAAAAATCGATTTTCTGAAATTAATTCGGAAAAATATCAACTGAGATATCAAAATAAAGAGGACGAAAAAAATATGAATTAGGGTGAAATAATTATGTTGATCGGAGTTTTATATCAAAAAATATAGTCGTTTGAAGTCAAATTTATAAAGAAAAAATCGATTTTTTGAAATTAAGTCGGAAAAATATCAAATGTCATCGTGGTGTCGCTTCATCTCGGTCTCGCATCATTAAATGTCACTACATCGGGGGTGGTCACTGCATATCTGATTGCCGACGTCATTGCACTTTGCGGGGGTGGTCACTGCATATCTGATTGTCGATGTCACTGCATAAAATGTTGATGTCACTGCATATCTGATTGCCGATGTCACTGCATAAATTATTGATGTCATTGCATATCTGATTGCCGATGTCACTTCATATCCGATTGACGATTTCACTTCGCATATATGATTGTCGATGTCACAAAGATATATGGTTAATTAATCGGGTGGTGATCAGATCGCGGTGGTCATTGCATCGCAATGGTTAATTAATCGGGGTGGTGACTGCATCGGGGGTGGTCAATGCATCGGGTTGGGTAATGATCGCAGTGGTCAATGCATCGTTGTGGTCAACGCATCGCGGTAGTCAATGCATCGCGGAGGTCAATGCATCGGAGTGGTCAATGCATCATAGAGTCTCTACATCACGGTGGTCGATGCATCACGGTGTCTCGCATAAATTGTTGATGTCATTCATATATGATTGTTGATGTCCATCGCATAAAATGTTGATGTCATCGCATATCGATAGCCGATGTCACTGCGATAAATTGTTGATGTCACCGCGTATATGATTGTCGATGTCACTACATATATGATTGCCGATGTCAATGCATCGCGGTTGTTGGTGCATCGCGGTGTCTCTCGCGATCGGTTGTGGTCACCGATCGTAGTGTCTCTCCATCGGGGTGGCTATCTTGATCGTCGGGGTTGCCCTGCACGCGTGGTCACTCCATCGGGTCAGCAATGCATCGTGGTGGTGAATGCATCGCAATGTCTCAGCATCGCGGTGTCTCTATATCGGGGTTGTCACAAAGATCGTCGTGGTGTCTCGTCGGGGGTAGTCATCAGATCGGGGTGGTCAATGCATCGCGGTGTCTCTGCATCGGGGTGGTTATCAGATCTGGGTAGTGAATGCATCGTAATGTCTTTGCATCGCGGTGTCTCTGCGTGTCGGCATCTCAGATCGTGGTGTCTCGTGATCGGGGTGGTCATTGCATCGGTGGTGGTCAGTGCATCGCGGTGTCTCTACATCGGGGTGGTCAATGGATTTTGGGTGGTCAATGCATCGTGGTGTCACTTCATCGGCGGCGTCCCTGCGATCGCGCGTGTCACCGCACATTGCGGCGTCTCAGCATCGGGGTGGTCGGTGCATCGTGGTGTCTCTGCGATCGCGGTGTATATCAGCATCGGGTGGCCATCAGCATCACTGTGTCTCTCAGACGGGAGTGGTCATCGATCGGGGTGGAAAATGCATCGCGGTGTCTGCGATCGGAGGTGGCCACTGCGATCGAGGTGGTCAATGGATCTGGGGTGGTCAATGCATCACGGTGTCACTTCATCGGCGTCTCAGTAGTGGGGTGGTCATCATGCGTCGTGGTGTCTCTGCGGAGGAGGGCCCGCGGCGTCGGGGTGGTCATCTGCGTCGGGGTGGGCACGCTGCGCGTCGCGTGTCTACATCGGAGGTGGCCATTGCGTCGAGGTGGTCAATGGATTTGGGGTGGTCGATGATCGCGGTGTCGGCTTTCATCTGGCGTCTCGCATCGGGGTGGGTGTCACTTCGTCAGCGGTGTCTCTGCGTCGCGGTGTCACTTCATCACCGTGTCTCGCGTCGTGGTGTCGACTTCATCATCGGTGTCTCGCGATGCGGTGTCGACTTCGTCAGCGGTGGTCAGCTGCGTCAAAGTGGTCAATACATCGCGTGGGTCAATGCGTTGCGGTGGTCACTAGAAAAAAGAAAAACAAAAAAAATAAATAAATGCAGAAAAAAAAAACTTTTTTATCATCCAGAAAAATAAAAAATAAAAAAACAAATCAACACTACAACCAAATAAGACTGTGAATAAGCAGACCCAATATTCCAGAATTTGGATCCAACGCATTACTCTGAGCTTGATTGTCTTTGCCTAAAATTTGTGATGTCTTCAACTTTGCAGCCTTGAAACTCTCTGTTCGAACAGACCCCGGTTTCCCACAGCTCGGACCCGTCGAATTTCTTTGACATTGATTACCATTATCAAAAATTTGGACATTATCAGCAAAAGTGACAGATTTACCTGCTGATTTCGTCATTTGAGCTTCGGATAAAACTCGACGGTTGATAGTGACTATAAACGGTGCCACCGGTGCTACCATTGTAGGGGAGGAATCAGCTCTAATGGCCGTCGCTTATCCTTCCTGTTCACCCGAGAAGTTCAAAACAAGGAGCTTTAATGGCGGCTCCAAGGTTTCAGTCGCTGGAGAAGAATCACCTGCAACCACCGGAGTTTCTTTTTCTGCAACAATGGGGTCCAAAACAGCTTGAGCATCCATCGAACTCCCATCCTCAGGCACTGGAAGAGCTAAGAACGGTGAAGCCGCCTCCAATTTCTTCGAGTTTGGAGAAGACGATGATTGCACCTTTTTCTTCGCGTTTTTCCCCATGAGGGGTCAGATTTGGACCAAATCGGTCCCAAAAAATCAGCGAAATTAAAGCTACTACGTAAGAAAGAAGATTACAATTAATTTCTGGAGAAAAAAAGTAGCTGACAAGCAGATTAAGCTTAGCAAGATCGAAAACGGCTTGGTCGCCGGGGGAGGAGACTCTATCTCACAGTTTTTTATTATTATTATTAATTGAGGGTAGATTGGTCTATGTATTAATTTTGTGTCCTTATAACCAAATAAGATTTCTTAGTGTCCTATTTACCTAATTATGTCCAATATGTGTCCTTTTGGACCATTGCCCCATAAATTTATTGATCTTCTATCTATTTTATACTAAATTTATTATGATACTCAAGGATAATTTAGTAAAATAAAAAATGAGTTATATTTTGAGAAGTATTTTATCTTCACAAGATCATAATGCGTCAGTTTCAAAAAAAATAAAATAAAATCATAATGCGTGTAATTCTTCAGAAAAAAAAAAAAAAAAAATTTTATAATGCGTATCCAGGTTACTAAAATCTCGAGCCACACAGACTTAACGTAAACCAAAAAAGAAGAGAATAGATCTGCATTCATATTTCATATCTATCTAGATCGAGCAGAGAGATTCTACAAAATACTAGTAGTAGGCTAGAGGCTAATCTTAATCTTCGGTGCTGCCAATAATGATGATTTACAGCTCACTACAAAATGTCTTTCGGTGTCGAAATCCATTGATTTTTGCCATTCAAGAATGGTTAATTCTATCGTAAAGAGTCTATTACATTCAATCGTGAGATTTACGTCACGTATATAATAAAACAAAATATTTTCGTTTTTATATACATACAGCGCACGTCTGACGCCGAGCCTATAGGAAACCCCATCTCAGAATTTTCCAGAAAGAAATCGCATTGCCGCCTTGCCCATCCTGTCGGCAAATGAAAAGGTTTTGGATGCACCCGCAATATACGAGTGAAACTGTGTAGATCTACACTTTTTAATATGGATTTTTTAATGGATTGTATAAATTAAATTTAAAATGTGTGATCAAAATTTATTTAGCTGTGGACAACAGTCACAACACCCAAAAACATTCCCGGCGAATGGGTTGTTCTACCCATAAATTTTAATTGTTGCAACACTTTGTACAGAAGGATTGGACGTGGCACTGTATTGACGATTCCGGAATCATTATTCTTTGGGTTAAAAAAAAGGGAAACTTGAAAAAACATGTTTAAAAGTTAATTATTTATGTGATATACATTAAAATAATGGTATTTGGAAAACTTGCCTGAAAAGCAATTCGTAACGATTACGTATCAAATCGATAGCGAATACATAACGGAATGTTTTTCAGATATATTTTTCAAATGTTATTATTTTAAGTCATAACACACAAATAATTTACTTTTTAAGCGTATTTTTTCAAGTTTCCCTGAAAAAAAATAAAACGAACATTATTCTTTTGTAAGTATAGGTGATTATGCATTATAGAATTGTATATAATAATAGTATTCTAGTGTTTTAATTTTTTTAAAATTATCTATATCCGGAAATCACTGACACGATTAATCAGATTTCAATCGTGACCGTACTTGTAGAGTTTAAATAGAAAAAATGGTTTACAGCTACAAACTTGTACCGGTCAGCTTCAAAATACTACATCCTCATAGGCTACTCTCTCTTTTCATCCTAGGAAATACTACTTGGTGATCTTAGTAGGCTTTCGGTGCTATGAAATGATTGATTTACATCTGACCAGCCACACCACACATGCTACTCCCTATGTGGAATTCTTCACGTAAGAACTTCCTTATGCAAATGGGTTATCCCAGGAAGAGAAGTTATTGTGTAGTGAGGGATTTTGAGGTGAAGTGACTCGGTGGTCTGGGGCTGCAACTTGGTGTCTCCGCACCGTGTGGAGACACCACACAATAACTTCCCCACCAAGAAATAGTTGAGAAAATATAATTTGGATCATCAGAATACCTTTATTTCATTTCAGATCGTGTCAGACCTGACATTTTTTTTTGAGTTTCCCGTGAAAATTTTCCCCATCGTCCCGTGGAATTTTCCCCCAGCCCGTGGAAATTTTCCCCTGGTCCAGTTGAAATTTTCTCCAGCATGTGGAAATTTTCCACGGGCTGAGGGAAAATTCCATAGGGCGTGGGGAAAAAATTCCACAGGGAACTTAAAAAAAATATCATGTCTGATCCGACCTGACTTGAAATAAAAGATGTTAAAATGAACTGAAATTATATTTTCTCGAAATAGCTGCCTGGTAACTCCACAAGGGGAGTGGGGCCCATATTCCCATCAGATTAACATTTCTCTTCTCTCTGTCATGTCATCAAAACCACTTGACTTTTGAATTTTTTATTTTCTATTTTTTATTTTTTCGTTTTAACACTTTTTTTTTTTTTTTTTTTTTTCCTGATGCTTATAAATAGCTTCTTCCATTTTGATTTATTCTTATATAATTCATTTTCGCATTTATATGCAGCTTATTGCATTTTAATTGGAGTAGTGATATATCTATTATCTATTTTACTGCAACATCTTATACAATACGATCAACTATTGATTTTGTTGGACATATCATAATAAATGATTCATCACTCTAACCATTGAAAATAAAGCATGTAGTGGTATTTATACCATTTCCCTTTTGATTCTGGTGAAGAAGTTTTTGTTGTCAGAACGGCTTTGGGTGAGAGTAATTATCTTCATTATGGCATTTCTGTCTACCGATTATAGTGCATATACGGTGCTTCTATTTTTATTTATTATTGTACTTCCTTCCTTTTTATATGTGTCGTAGAGAGAAAAATCACATAAATTAAATACTTATTAACATGTATAAAATATTATATTGGAAATGTAATTTTCTTATTAGAGATGTAAATACTTTGCTGGTAAATAGGTTTTTAATATTAGAAATATATTTTAATATTAGAGATTTAAATACTTTATTGGTAAATGAGGTAAAAATGATAAATGATGCAGTAATAACATATAAATAAATAACAGAACAAATTTTAAAATATGAAAGATTAAGAAAAACGGTGAGAGTATAATATTAGAAATATATTTTTTCTAATAGGTTTTTAATATTAGAAATATATTTTTTACTGCATTTGTATGCAGGTTTGTATTTTTGTATCAATAGGGTCTTTACCCCTCAAGTTTTTTTATTATTTTTATTATAAAAAATGGCACTATTAGGTAAAAGTGTCTTTAATATGACATTTACTAGCCAAAAACCCGTGCATGATGCACGGGAATAAAAAAACCAAACCACATATGCAAAAAAAACCGTGGACATAAGAAATTTACCTGGAAAGAAGAGCCGAGATAAAAATAAATAAATCCAACCGGTAATCTAGATATCGGGAAGGTATATGGAAATTATTTTGAGCTCTTAAGCCAGCATAAATGTAAGAAACAACATCCAGTTTTTAAGCCTCTTCATCCATCCGCCTATAATATAATTAGGACAATAAATATCTCATAAAACGGTTCAGATCAAATTAATTATATCTCATAAAATGGTTTAGATAACCAATATAAAATGGTTCTTCAAAGCTTCAACGAACTGATCCAATTAAGTGGAGAATGCAGGCCGGCCCCAAAAGATGTGAATCACACCTACTTCAAAACCATTAAAAAAAAATTATAGCAAAGAAATGATGATTTAAGAAAAATGACGATGGAAAATTGGCTTACCATCGATTGTAAGATTGAAGCACGGCATGATTTAATCGCAAAATTAAGGCTCCAAGGAAGAACATTCAAATAATTTTCTAGCATATACCGAGGTCCGAATTTTCTGTATTGAGGGAGAGCTTTGTTGAGTGATTTCAAGGGTCGTAGATATAAAAATTTGTTGCGTGTAGATGAGATGATGATAAATTTAACTCACATTTTCTACTAATAACATTTGTTACATCCTATATATGTAAATATTTCTCCTTAAATAAAATTTTGAAATGATACTGACGGATGTAGATGATTTGTTACAACGAATGAAAATTTGTTACATCAAAATTGGAAATGATATGGAGGGGTGTACATGATTTGTTGCATGAGGAGATAAAGATGTTGAATAAAATATCGAGAGATTCCTAAGTGATTTTTTTCATTATTATTTTCTTATAATAAAGGAAGAGAAGATATCAAAGAAATTACACAAAATATGCACACACAAAAAAAAGAAAAACACCATCCACATAAAAAAAACTTTCAGAATTGGAAGAAATACAAACTACTGAAAAATTCTAAGAAATAAAATTGAAAGAAACTAATATTTTTGGGTTCTGCAATGCAATGGGAAGAAATGGGGCGGGTTTAATATCTGTTTAATACCGTGGAATATCTGGGTTTTTAATATCTGGCTGTTTTAGATTTTTTTTGTAATATCTGTTTTAGATTTTTTTTGAATTTAATATATGTTGTTTTTTTTTTTTTTTTTCAGTTTTAGATTTTTTTTTTTTTTAATATCTAGACAGGTTCTGCCAGTTCGCTTTTGTATGGTTGTTTATTTATTCTTTTTTTCTTTTTTTCTTTTACTATTTCGGTGTATAAGTGTTTTAGATTTTTTGAATTTTTTTGTAATATCTGTTGGTTTTTTTATCTGTTTTAGATGTTTTTTTTTTTTGTAATATCTGGACGGTTTCTGTTTTTGTTTTTTTTTTTTTTTATAATATATTTCGGTAATATCTAATATTTTTTGAGATTTTTTTTATAAAACGGGTCGATTTACGGTTAAGGAATCGAAATCCCGGATAATCGGGTTAAATTATCCTTTCTAATATATATAGATATAGATGTTGGTCGATTCCAGTTCCCATGAACTGCTTCTGCTTTTACATGGAATTTTTTCTTACGTATTTTTTTCTGTATGAATGGGGTGCCTCTCAAGTTGGTGATCAAGCTTTTGTTATAAAAATGATATTGGGTAGCAAAACAAATAATAGTTGGTGCTCAAGCTTTTGTCATTTTGAATACGGGAAGAGCAAATTCATCTTCTACATTCGACGGCATATGGGGTGGTGTTGGGCGGCGCTGGAAATTGAACATCGAAGATGGGGAAATGATAAACGAAATGACAAATTTGCCCTTATTTTAAATAAAAAATTCAGATTTTAATGTATATAAGCCGTGTAAATTGATCAAAATAATAGTTTAGGGTTATAAATCAAACAAATAATAGTTTAGAATTGTAAATTGATCGTAAACGATACTTAAGGGTTGTAAATTGAATAAATAATAATTTGAGGTTGCAAATTTTGCGGTGAAAATAGTTTTAAAGGGGTAAAATACAATTCCCTAATAATAATAAGCTTCTTTTGGTTTCTCCTCCTTTGCTTCTTTTGTTTTTGCTCGATCTATCTCCTCTGTCGTCCTTGCCCGGTGCTCCGGCAGGCCGGATGCTTTGGCTCCTCTCTTCCGATCTTGATCTGGGAGGAGCGGTTGGCTTTTCCGCGACTTTTGTGGCGTTCTTTGACGATGTGATTTAGATCTCGAGGCTTGGGAGGTTGACGGCGACATCGCTTTTGCTACTTTGCTTTGCGTTGCTCTTGCCGCCGGTTTCTCTTGGTCGATGGCTTTGACCGGTTTGGTTCCGGGAGTTGTTTCTGGAGGTTCGATCTTGACTTCTGTTTCCATTCTTGTCCGAGTCGCTTGTCGGTCACTAGTGGCAATCTTTCGTGTCCAACCGTCACATGTGGCATCTTCCGCGGCAGCTCGTGGTTCGTTGATAGGATTTCAGGAGGGGCGCTTGGTCTTGCACAGGCACGGTGGTATCTTGGCGGTGCTTGTTGTTTTTCTTTTATTTTGCGTTTTTGTTAGTTTGTTTGTATTAGCTTGTTTGTCTGGTAATAGATGGAATAAAAGTTAAGTAATGCGGCGTCTTTCATTATTTGGAGAATTTACTTTCTTTTTTTCTCAGTGACCTCTTTCGTTATATTACCCGGCTTTGTGTTGTTGTTATCTTTTGTTGGCTTTATCCGGTTTGTTCCGGCCTTTCCCGGCGTTGTCCGGCGTTGTATTTTATTTTACCGGATTTTGTCCGGCGTTTAATAATATTTTTCGTTCCCCCCGGAAAAAAAAAAAAGAAAAAAACAAAAAAAACAAATTAAAAGTCAAGTGGTTTTGATTGACATAACTGAACAGAGGAATTAGGGTTAGGAAAATGCTATGTCCACTACACAAAAGTGTAGTGGATGATCCTGTCCACAGATTGGAGAGAGAAATATATTTTTTTTGTGGGTCCTGATTAAATGTGTGGTGTGGATGATGTTGTGGATGATGTAGTGGAGTTAAATGTAGTGTATGTAGCACTACCGTTAGGGTTATGCTTACTGAATAGTGAATAGAAACATGAACTCAGTAGGATTATACAACACAACTGAACAGAAACAGAGGAATTAGGGATATATCACTACTACAGCTGATCGATCGATCTCATTGTCCTGCCAAATCAGAAATACTACTACTATACTAATCCTTGGGCAAAATACTTCAGTAACAGAGGATATTTATACGCTAATCCCTAGGCAAAATACTTGTATTTTTTTTATTTATTTAAATTCTAATTAAAGCAAAAGCAAAGACAGCTGAAGACCCCATTAATGGGCGAGTCCACCGATCGTTATCTTCACCGATTCGAGCAAATGGGCTACAACTCCTTCATGTAACACAACAGTCGCTCCACAAACCACAAAACTATAAATCAAAAACAACGAAACGAACCAGTCATCCAACTTTTGAAGATCCTTACCAACATTAACGATCTTCTTCTGATTGGCACAACACTTTTCGATGAATTCCACGTTAGGAGGAGCAGCAGCAGCTTTGTTAAATTTTCTTGCATTGAAGTAGCTTAGCAGATGAATAAGGAGGATGAACATGCTTAGTAGGATACAAACGACACAGCCCAGCACAAATGAGGAAAACAACACATAAAGTGGGTAGCCGATTTTGTTGATTTGGTCGGGTTTGACAAAAGGGAGGAGCATTATAACAGATGCGACCAAGTAAAGAATCGTAATAGTGCACCGGTGGACGGTGTTGCGTGTGCGTGCGTCTAGACTGTACTGTATTCGCCGGAACTCCTCTTCCATCTTGGTACTAGCGGCCATTGTTGTCACCACGTACAGACGTACTCACCAGCTAGAAGTTACGCCAAGGAGATTTGGGGGCCTCTCGTAGGGAATTTAGTGCCTTGTTTTTTCTATCCTTCTACTATATATAATACTAGTCAATAACTCACAGATCGTTCGGGCACGCGTATGATGAGGATAAAGAAGCGAAGGGGTGGGTAGCCTCTATCCATACCCCATTACACCCTACCTCTCTTCCCGCCCCACCCAACGCTACCATACCCTACCCACCACCCTATCCTCTTCTACCCTACACGATCGCCATATCTTAACCTCGACATCCTACCTACCTAACCCTTTACCTACTCTACTCCACTATTACCGACCCTTCCACCCTACCTTATCCACCACCGCACCTTTATCTACCCGACCCCCCTACCCACAACCCCATCGTACCCTACCTACCACCCAACCCTACTCTACTACCCTATCCTACCCTACCAACCCTACCTTATACACCACTTCACCTTACCGTACCAAACCCTTCCCACCTATCCCACCCATACCCTACCCTACCTACCTACCATTCGACTCTACCATATCTTACCCACCACACCACCCTACCTTACATTACCCTACTCTACCCCAATCTACCTTACCCTATCTACCCCAACCTACCTTACCCTACATAAATAATCAAGTTAACAAACATATTATCAATCATCAATTAGCCGCTGTATATTATGTCTTGTGATGATTTGGATATCATTCTTGCAATGCTTCGAAGCTATTGTGCTATAACGATCTATTGCGTTTGTTGCACATTTCGGTTGCTACTTCTTGTCCTTTATCCAAATATAATTTCACCATTTATATCCTATAGCAGTTTGTAATCAACACATACATAATTTTGGTGTTCAATAAATTCTGTAAGAAATAAATATTCAGAAAACAAAGGCAAGATTAAACATAAAGAGGGCTATAAAAGAAACAAAAAATGACAGTGTCACTAAAAAAAAAGTCGCAGAAGGTAGAAAACATCTCCTCCGAGAAAAAATAAAATAAAAGTAGGTAAAGAAAATAGGATGAACGCGCGTTTTACAAAAATAAATGTCTTCATTTACCATTCCCCGGATGGACAACTTTTGACTTGCTAAAGCAATAGCTCCGTTCTCTTCAAACTCTCTCTATGGTCCATCCACCATTCACCAACCCCTAAATTCTCACAAACATGAGAGCACCATATGTACAATATTCCATTCATGTGGGCTGTATATCTACTATGCATTTAGTCTATATTTTTAGTCCTGCAACTTAGAATGCACAACTTATTTTCCTTCTCAAAGAAATGTGAACAATTCACAGCAGAGATATCATGACTACAATGAATAAGAGTAATGCTATATTCACAACAAAATAGACACAACAAATCGACAAAACAATCTATACCATTGATTATAGAGTAGGATACATTGTTAGATGTCGTTCTTATCATATTCAATGGTGAAAAATGCGTCCATTTTCTTGTGAACATATCATTTTCCATTGAATAAAATAAAAACAACTAAAGAAACACAAAGCAAAAGCATCATAAGAATTAGTTGTTACCAAAAAGCCAATGTATGTGCACCAAATTCTCAAACCTCAAATAGAAGCAGTTGAGGAGTATCACCTACCTCTCTTATCTTGAAAACATTGAATTTTTGAGTCCAGGGTACTCAGCTATGATACTATGATACTAATCAAAATTTTAATCTAATCTAAAAGTATATACATTTTTATAGAGATATTCAAACTAAACATTGGTATAGTTGGATGCTTCTTGTACTCTCACATATTTAGCATCTATATTCCAACTTCATGAAGATAGAACAAATTAATGCTCTAAGAAAAAAAAAAAAATCAAATGGAATTATTTTAAGCAAAATTAAGGTCAATATAAGACCTCATCTTGAGAAACGACTCCACTCTTTTACCTCAGTTCCGTTGATACACTTTCACTTCAACACGAATAGACGGGAAAAGAATTTATTCAACATGAATGAAATTCTGTTGAAAAATAATTTATTTTGGACTAATAAAGCTAAAACCATATTATGTTTGAATTCAAAGAGCATGGGATAAAAAGTACCGAAAAAATGACGGGGATATTTGTATCTCTTCCCACAATTAAGCTTCTAATCCTTGATGTTCATTTTAAAAATTACAATGCAAAAGAATCCAGGAATCATTTAACACTCAAAGTTTGATTGATACATGCGAGTTTATGATTTCTTAAGAAAGTTTTCATGCAAAACTACAGACCATGTTTGAAAATGATACCACAACTAACTCCATAACTAAGAAGAAAATGGAAGAAAACACAGCCCTCCATCTCCTACACTTCTAGTCGACTCGGTGCAACCCTTATCAAAGATGAACATAAAAAGGCCACTGCCTCTTGTGACATGCATTAGTAGAAAGTCAATGTTTGAGGAAGAAACAACATAATAGATAAAAAAAATGAGATAAGGAAACTATACCATTTGGAGCTGGAGAACATATACATGGCATGCGGTTCGATCAAGTGTATATATTATGTTGCTCTTTCTCAAACGTGAATCTATTATGCAGAGAAATCATCAATCTCAAGCAAACAACACATCACATTCTGGCCAGCCCTTGCAACATCCTTTGTCGTCCAAAATAAACTACCAATGTGAAGCGAAGAACATTTAACATGTACAACCCCTATGAATATCATGTTTAAATTCTCAATAATGTGGTATAAAAGGATGTGCCTATTTTCAAATCTGAACACTCGTAAACATTGTGTGTCAACATCTGTTGTATGAATCTGTAGGTAAAGTACTCATCTGTGTATTCTGAATGTACAAACATTGGGCCACAAAAAACGGATATAACATTTTATCCACACAAAAAGATATGAGGGAAAAACTTACCCAAGAGCAACATGAAAATCAAATACTTCTCAGTAGTAGGAAAACTTCATTTGAGATTACATGCACAAACTGGCACGCTATAATATACAAATCTTCAGTGGTTATAATTGCTTTGATGTGCTGAAATGAAAAGTCCATAATTGAAGATTCATTAATGATAACTCATAAACCTGGAGGGTAAAAAATAAAATCATTGGTGAAGAAAAGGTAAAATTAGCATTAAGATATTCATTAAAGGCTTGAGTGTGCTTGCTGAATGTCTCCAAGATATTCATTAACATTAACAGTAATATATTATCAAATAAGATAAACAATTTCGACAATTCAAGGAGAGTATCAAATAAAATAAACAATGTCAACAATTCAAGGAGAGTAGTAGGGGTTGAAAAGAAAAAAATCACCGTGCACACACGTACCAAATGAGCCCATTATCAATCAAACAAAAAAGTAACAAATTGCTGATAATAATGGAGAAAGACCGGAAGCGTAAACTTTTTTCCCTTCACTTTCACCGAAATTAGAAAGTGAGAGTGTCTGCGAATAGAATGCGGGATATCGAAGAATTTCTATTATCAACGACAATACAACATACACTGCCAATGGGTTCTCTCTGCCGTCAACGCCTCTGTGGAGGAACCGTAGCAAGGGGATATGAATGAAAGGAGTAGGAAAAAAACCGTGAAATCCGAAATGAAAGATTTCATTGAAGTCTGTTGAAATCTATACAATAAGAAAATATGGGAGGTGAGAAAACCAATGTATACAAAAATCTATGTTTTTATAAGCAATCAAAATGTTTAAAATCAAAATGCTTGGTCCGAAACATAGCTTTTTTCATTAGCAAATAATTGTGTAACAAAGCACCTTAAAAACAAATTTGCGGCGCCTCTAATCCAAATTTGTAATCTGAATAAGCTACTCCAACCTTCAAATAATCACCACAGCCCAAAAAATTGAGTTGCCAAAAGAGTAATGAGTGTGAAACAACAAAAAAACAAAATAATAAAACCCTCGTTGAAAACTAAAATATTCCGACAAAAAAATTACCGCAAAGTCAGATGTTGCCACCATTTATACTAACCGGAACTGATCGCTTTGTTGGATTCTTGCAGATTCTTGTATGAGCCTTAGTATCCTCAATGCAAAGCTTCAATTCGTCGTTATATGTTGGGCAGAAAATATGCGCAAAGCCAACCGTAATTCTGAATGTACCAAATAAAAGTTCTGGCATTCAGAAATCAAACAAAATAGAAAGATGGCCAATAAGAAATCAAATAAAATCAAAAGGATGACGAATAAAATTAATGTTTACCGTAATTATGCAAAAGTGACAATGAAACCATAGGGGAAATAAAAGCAGAATGGGTTTACCTTCATGGTTAAATGACCCAATGAGCATAAATGCATATTTAAGACATATTGAACTGATTGGGTTTACCTTCATGGTCAAATGACCCAATGAGCATAATTGCAGATTTAAAACATTTTGAACCGATTTTGAACAGGATGACTTCCCAGAATGACTGTAACTGATTTCTTCTCCATCTAGATCTCATGTTTTGTGTTCTCCCCTCTGCTAAAAAATTATATTGAGCTATGATTATTGCAAATTAATGATGACAGAAAGTGGAATTAACACACAAAAAATTAGAACTTTAAGAAAATTAGGCTTCCGGTGGACGTCGGCGGCGTCTGAGAGATGATCATACCCGATGAAAGTAGCAGAGTACAAATTTCCCACGGTAAAAAATCGGCAAATATGCGAAATAGGAGAACGATTTCATAAAAATCATGAAAGCAAATTCTGAAGCAACAGTCACAGATATATGGCGGTGATAATGAGAAAAATATCAGAGCAGCGATTGATCGTCTCGGAATTGATGAACAATATGAGAAACTGGCTTCTAGGATGATGCTAGAACCTTGTCCTCTGTCGGCGCCATGACGATATGCAAAGCTTTCGGTAGGAGACGGCGGAAGACACCAAATCGTGCGTAGAGAAAGGAGGCAGAATGAAAAAGAGCGAGGGTTATTGTAAAAAAATAGAAGGGAAAAAAGAGCAAGGGTTTCTTAAAAGAAAAAAACAAAAAAAACACATCTGCGTCTTTTATTTGCGGGTTTGGGTCGAATTTTGCGGGTAATTGGGTTAAATTGACTCCTCTATATATTATATATATATATATATATATATATATATAGATATAGATAATAGGAGGGAAATGTAGGTGCGACTTATAAAATCATAAAATAAATTACAACGTCACACTTCTTCTATGTTATTTATTTTTACGGAACTTATAGAAATCAAGATGTCAAGCTTCATAAATAATAGTACAAGATTGTTTCTTCAAAAAAAAAAAGTACAATATTGTGTTATATTGTTTTGTTGTTCATAATAATATAAAATCAATCCAATTCCTTAGCTTTTGGGATCTCACATTTGGCGACGTAGAGGGCAGCTCGACCACAGAGAAATTATAGCCACCCACACTAAAATTGTGTGTTCTCTCTCATCGGTTGAAATATGTGGTCGAGCTGCCCCCACGTCGCCAAAATTGGAAAAAACTAGAGTCCCAAAAGCTCAGGATCCGAATCGATATAAAATGCCAAATTTTAAGATGATCCTTCTGTAAGTATGATATATACCCTTGTCTCTAAAAAAAAAGTATGATATATACCCCATTATTAATATTGAATTAACTCTTACTATTACTACCTCCGTCCCAAAATGTAAGTCCTTTTAAAAAAGTTGGTTAAATTGATTATGTGTCATTAATTTTGATAGAAAAGTCTAAAATAACCTTTGACTATTATTAATGTAGAGTAGTAAAAAGTGGGTGAATAGATAATAAATGAGGGGTAAAAATAGAAAAATGTAATAAATGCTTCCTTGGTTATTTATATAGATTTACATTATGAGACAAAACAAAAAATCTAAAAGAACTTATATTTTGGGACGGAGGTAGTACAATATTAAATAGTGTAGATAAATCACAACACGTCTCACAAAATAATACAATAATAAATGTCTTGTTTTCACTTTCATACTAAACAATGTAATATTATTAGTCGGTCTAAGAAAACAATACAATATTTTGCATTGAAATATTAAAAAGTAACTAATTTATTAGATTTTCTTAATCTCTGTGAAATTACCAAAAGATCTTATATTATAGAAGGGTGGAGTAATATTTTAGTGAGATTGGGAGAACGAAAACTGTATTATTTTTCATTAGCTAGTGATAGAGATGAAATGTAACTAATTTTTCGCACACATCGGTAAAAAATGATGGAAGGTAACATTTTCTGATATTTCGTTGAGAAACAGGAAGAGACGAGGGAGCCAGAATTGTGAATTGATTTGTATTGAGTTGTTATTCAAAAGTACAATTTTTTTGAAAATGAGTTGGTTGAATGATCACAAGAATCTGAATGTTTATGTTACGATATTAATAATTGATCAAGTATACAACAAATAATGACATATAAATTAGTTGAGTTTGAGTGAATTAAGAAAACTAATATGTTATATTATTAAGAGAAATATATGTTCAATCTGGTCCGGTTTGGAACAATTTTTATTGTTTTAAATTAAAACAAAATTGTTTCATACGATTTGAATTTTAGGCATATAAAACTAACTGAAAAAACACATTTTAAGATTTTCAAGTTTGTTCAAGTTAATCCGCGATTAGTTTGGTTTCTACAATTTTTGTTCACCCCTATTTGCAACACGACACGGGTACAAATAAAAACACGACGACATGACTAATTCAAAATTTAAGTATAAGAAAGACTTGCATTAAATCAGAAAAGTGGTAAATCAGTATATACAAACTCCATCCAACTAAAATGTGATGCATCGAAATCAGATACATGATCTCTATTCAATGATTCTGGATAAAATTGACATCATACTATATATCTACCGTAATCTCAATTTTTTACTGATTCAAGTTTTTGCTATTTCTAACATTATATATATATATATATATATATATATATATATATATATATATATTTGAGTTACAAAAAAAAGCTTTTACAAATATTTCATTAATAACATCTTTTATACATATTTTGAATATCCATACAAGGTAATATTTATCACTATAATAATAGACAATAAATTATTTATATGTGTATTTGTTTTTGTAAATATGTCATAATTATTTTGGTTTACGATTCTTTATTATCAGTAGTGCAGTAGAGATTCCTTGCAATGTGACTATGTATAGAGATTACAGTAAATGATGTTGGAGTCAGAAAGTAGAGACTCTATTCAGAGACATTCACGCAAAGTCTCTAACACGTCGATAAATGTTAAAAATACACATAATAAAAAAATAATTTTAAATCTTGTATATAAAATTCAAAGATATTTGTATAAGAATAATTAAATATGTAATACATAAACATTTTGAACATTAGAAAAAAACATACTGAACATTTAAAATATATATACAACTTCCGTGTGATAACAAAAGAAAATATACATAAACATTTTGAACATTAGAAACAAACATATTGAACATTTAAAATATATATTCAACTTCCGTGTGATAACAAAAGAAAATAAGAAAATTTCTTTTACTTTCAAAATATTACATACCGTAAAAAAATAATTATTTATCAACAATAAACTAAATATGATATATAAATAGTGATCCATACTTGTAACTTGATAAAGATAGAAAAAAAAAATTTTGAAAAAGGCAGATTTTTCTTTTCAGAACACAAAGGACTATAATGTGGGCAAGGTCCCACACTTTGTGATTCTTAGTTAGGCTCACTCCCGCCTTCGAAATGTGAGATTTACTAAGGTTCGATCCTCCTCCCCCGTAGATTAAAAAAAAGCTTTCGTCCAAGTGGAAAAAAAAAGGACTACAATGTATTTTTAAAATCATATTATCCAATACAACAATAAAATTTACGTATAGGAATGTCTAAAATAATAACTTTTAATAATAATATTTATATAAAATTATAAAGACTTTTTTTGTTTTAAAATTTGTGTTTTGGAGTGTTGGCACTATTGATGACGTGTCGTGTAATGTCAACAACATGTCGGGGCGATCGGATATTAAATTTTTTTAGTAATATTATAATAATCAACCGACATTTGTCGGTCGCGTCGTGTCGGAAAAAATATCCAACAATGCATGACACCTAAGTTGAAGTGTCGTTATTTCCTAACTCCATACTCTTATCTTCTTTGATCACGATGGTATATGATGATGCTATATAATGCACCACATGTAAATCCGGGCCACGTGTAATCTAAGGGTGAGCTGTAAAGGGGATCAAATGGCTGAAAGTGAGTAAAAGATGGTGTTTTTGGGGTTATATGGCTGAGTCCAAGAATGTGTCTTGGATTGCCTACGTATCCTGTGTTATGTCCAGGAATCAAGCCTCACGTAGTTCCTGGAACGAGCTATTTATAGGCACATGTCCCTCTTCTGCCCTAAGTTTAGGGCGGTTCAGTCTATTGACATAAATACCCTTTAATGGGTCTTGCCTCCTTACCCAAGTAACCTGTTGGATGTGGGCCCAGGAACCTAGACTGAAGTCTATGGTATCGAGTCGATGGACACCGACGCGGGTGTTCGAGCTCGGACACTTGTGGAATCTCCCCTGAGCCACGGCCTTCACTGGTACGTCTCATATCGATCCGATGTGGATCACTAACACAGACTTTTCCACACTCCAGCTGGACCAATCAGATAATTCCACGTGGAGGAGTGAATCCCGGTATCATCATAAGCCCCCCAGATCGGAGGGAAGCTCATCTCGAGATGCTGATGTCGGATCTCAAAATTTGAATAACCTCTTCGACACGGGTCCACTTTAGGCGGGAACACAAATATCTCTCTCTAGCCGATATAGTCGTCGTAGGTGACGTCACACTGCACCCGGCAAAGATTAATGGGTGTAGGAACGGCGTTTTATCCGCCCACTATCCTATATCCTCGCGTTATATATTCTATAACTGCCCCCAAATTTCACCCTTTCAAATCATTTGCAAGATATACACGCATATAAGGATTCCAGGCCACATAAGCCTCCCACTTGCTATTACAACTTCTGCAAATCTCAGTTTTCGTCCAAAATCTCAAGTAAGCCCTAGTTTACTCAAGTTTTTTCTTTGTCTTTTGTTTCTTTGCCCTCTTCACCCCCATGTCAAGTAGTGAAAGCGATTCCCAAAATAGAGAGGAGGTTGTCGAAACTGAAGAAGAGTCGACGGAGGAAACGAATTCTGAGCATCCAATTATCTCCGGTGAGAAAGCTACCGGAGAAGAAGAGGGAAAAGAGGGAGGAGAAGAGGAATCGTCTTCTCGACCCGTGGCCAGACGCCAAACTAGGATGAAGGGCCAAGGGCCATATGGTTGCATATCCAATCTCACCCCAGAAAAAGCCAAAGTCATTTGCCTTCGATATGGCATTCCTTACTCCTCTGAACATATCAAAGTATCACACGGCCCAAAGATCAGTCGCGCCATTTACGAGGCGCAATTGAGGGAGGGACTTCGATTTCCTTTCGATCCGTGTCTCATCGCAATCCTCCAACACTACAAGATCTGTGTCACCCAGCTTGCTCCCAATGGGATTAGGAGTGTAATGGGTTTCAATCTTGGCGTGTCGACGCCAATGTTGAGTTCTCGGTTCGATTATTTCGTCGATTACTATGCCTGTCCGAGCTTGCAGGACGTGGGGTGGTATACATTTCAGAAGCGTCCTCTGGCATCGGAATTCGTGAGAAAGGTGACCTCGTCTCAAGGCGATTGGAAGCCTAATTTCTTTTTTATCCGACATGGGCTGGTGGATATTGACATTCACACTTGGTATAAGAGGCCGCATAAATGGCATGACCGACTTGACTCGGACGTCCCCACTGGGTGCGGGATTATCGAGAGCATCCACCCCGACGTCGCCACTCGAAACTTGCATTCCCTATATCCTTATGCCGATATCGAGACGGCTGGTCCGGGCGCATACCTCGAACTTGATGAGGATGTTCGCATTTTATGTAGGACCTTTATTCATTCTGTCGAGCTGCAATACTTGAGTATTTTGTACTTTTTCTATGTTTATTTCGTATTAATCGTATTCTGATGTCGATTTTTCTCTGTTCGCAGTGGAACATTTCTCAAAGATGGACGCTCTGGGCAAAATGCCAGACCCTAAGACCACAGACCGGAAGAAAATCCAGGACCTCGCCGGTATCAGGTCGAAGAAGCCGGAGTCCGGTGCCACATCTGCAGGGCAGAGGGGGTCATCCCGATCTTCCACCCATGTATGAACATCTGACATCCCGAGAGGTCAACCCGACGAGGCCGTGAGTGATGGTGCAGATGTAAGGGACCTCGCCTCGATAAGCGTCGAAAGACGACCGAGGTGCGGCATGGAGTCGGGAAGGAAACCCGTAACCTTGCCCCACCAAATACCTCCGAGCCGATCCCCGGGATGAGTGTGGCGGAGATGGAGGCCATGACTCCGGAGGAGCTACATGACTTCATCATGAAGAGCCATCGAGCTGTGAGTCTTTCCTTTATTTCCTTTGTAGTTCCGTGATCTTTTGTCTGCTGGATGTTAATGGTGTTCCTTTTTTGCATTCGACTTGCTACTAAAGTAGCTTTAAATAGAATTGAGTCTCCTCGGCGGCTCTGGAGGAGCGAAAGAGACTATCACCAAACCGACCTCGACATCGGTAGTCGAAGGCCAAAGCCAACAAGTTGGATGATCGCCAAGTGAAGCTGAGTCCGATCCGCCCAAAGCTCGAAAGACATAGCCGACAAGGATGTCGAGTTAAGCGGCGGTGAAGTCGGAGCTTAGAAGATGAAGAAGAGTGAATCGGCGACGGCAATCCAAGCCCGTGACGAGCTTCGATCTCTTCGATGGTCTAACGACTCGCATGGAGACGGCCAAATTGGATTTCCTGGCCTTTCAGGAGCTCGAGGATGACCTTACGTTGCTGATGACTTAGGGGATGAAAGGAGGGTTCACGATGGCTCTCGACCAGGTCAAAGATGTCGACCCGACGTTTGATGTATCCACCATCGCGAAGGCCTACCTGTATGATCCCGAGGCCATTCCTCGATACGGTCGGTATTTCTCAGAGTTTAAGGCCGGCGTCTCGTTATACAGCAAGTATGTGACCCCTGCCTTGGAAGGTGATGGAGCAGAGAATGCAGAAAATGTCGAGTCGGAGGAACAAGTCGACCCTAACGCCTCGTCCTCCCACCAGCCAGCTGCCTGATGTTATTTTCTTGTTTGTCTTTTTAAGTACCTCGATTCGATTTGGTTGTAATACCTTTGACATTTTTATTTGTTTCGAACTTGCATTTCACTGATTCGACCTTGTAAACTTGAAACTTTTCAATTTGCATTACATGCTTTGTGTTTACATCTATACTTTTCCATTGAATGTTTTCTGTCTTTTATTGATCATTTGCTTAGGGTGTAGTCCTTTGGACTTAATTCCCTTGCAAACACTGCCTTATGGGGTGTAGTCTTATGGACTTAATTCCCCTGCTGGCCCCTCGAAGTGTAGTATGAGTACACGACTCGTAGTACACTTGAGTATGAGTCGACCTGGCATTGTACTGCCTTATTGGCCTGACTTGGTCGCTTGGTCGGAGCTCGATTCGTTATCCCGCCTTGTCAGCTTGTAAGGACATCGTATCAAAAAGTCCGTACCCGACTGTCGCACATCGTGGTGCTTATGATCTGGTCGAGTTGGGTATCCATCGTGGGATCTTCCGCCTGCCTCGCATCGTGGCTTATTGGCAGGTCGGGAGTGATATAAGCACCGCCGCTGACTTGGCTTTATTCACTTTTCCGCTTTAACCCCTCCGTGTCGAGGTATTGCAGGTTGGAGGTGATATAAGCATTGTCGAAGAATTTGGCTTTATTCACTGTGCTCGCTCCGACTTTGTCGTGACGAGGTCTCTTGTTGAGTCGATTTTTGGTCTTTTTTCTTCCACCTCCTTTTTTTCTTTTAGGCATGAGCGTGTATGTTAAGCATAATTTAGAAAAGAAAATTACTTGAATAAAAGGCATTAAAAGCAATCATCACATCGAGATATTACAAGTAACTAAAAATTGAAGTTGCGAATGTCGTAAATCGAATAAACAAATTTAAACGTAGTATTTCCGGAGATTGGTGGCGTGCCACGTCCGAGGCACTGTGCTGCCGTCCGATCTCCCCAACTGATACGACCCTTTTAGATGCACTTTCAGAATTTTGTATGGTCCTTCCCAATTCGGCTCGAGCTTGCCTATTGGGTCCTGCCTGCTGGCTTCGTTCTTCCTCAACACGAGGTCCCCCACTTGGAAATATTTGCACTTTACCCTCGCGTTATAATACTGTGATATCTTTCTTTTATAATTGGTCATTCGATATGCCGCAACCTCTCTCTTCTCTTCGATGTTATCTTTCTCTTGAAGCAGATCGGTGGCGTTTGTTTCAAAGTTATATGCCAGAACTCGAGGTGAGGCTACCCGATCTCCGCAGTATCATCGCCGCATCCATAAGCCATAGCGAAAAGGAGTCTCCTGGTAGCCGAATTGGGTGCCGCTTCGATACGACCACAAGATATCTTTGGGTAATCGAGCCGCCAAACCTCGACCTTCGTCTTCCAACCGCTTCTTCAACCCAAACTTGATTTGTCTGTTTGTCTGCTCGACCTGCCCATTGGACTGAGGTCGTCGGGCCACTGATGTCGTTCTGTGTTCGATCTCGAATTCTTTGAGCCAATCCTGCACGTGGTCATCTAGAAATTGAGTCCCATTATCCGATATCAGATACTTGGGAATTCCAAACCTGCACAAAATGTTTTCCCACATAAACTTCTTGATGGTTTGAGCTCTGATGTCAGTGAGAGCTTTTGCTTCGACCCATTTCGTGAAATAATCAATCGCGACCACAACATACTTGAAGTTACCCGAACTCGGGGGCAAGTGGTCCGACTATATCGACTTCACTCATCGAACGGCCATACCGACTGATGGCGCCATTTCTCGCGCTTGTTGGTGGGTCACTACATCATGTACTGACAAGCCCTCGTGATCTCATCACCAATCGATTGGCATCCTTCTCGCATGGAAGGCCAAAATAGCCTCGCCGGCTTGCATTTTCGTACAACATTCGAGCTCCGCAATGATTACCACAAATTCCTCGATGTATCTCTTCGAGAAGATAATCCCCCTCATCTTCCGATGCACATCGTAGCCAAGGTGTTACAAACGATTTTCGATAAAGCACATAGTCGAGTAGGGTGTACCTCGAGGCTTGCAGCCTAACTTTTCTGGCCTGAGACTTATCAGACGGGAGAATACCGTCTTTTAAGAATAACGCTATCGGATCCATCCATGTCGATCCTTGAACCACTGGTTGTACGTCGACCTCGTTATAGCTTCGCTCCGCCAACATCTCTACCAGAACTTTCTTCTTCGACTTAAAATTCGATGCGAGTTTAGACAACGCGTCGGCCCGTTTATTCTCACTTCGGGGTACTTGCTCGACACGAACCGCCTTGAACTTTGACAACGCACTCAACCACTCTCAAATAACTCTTCATAGATTCTTCCTTGGCCTCATACTCGCCTCGTATATGATGCACTACGAGCTGTGAGTCACTGTATACCTGGAGGTTCTCGACCCCCAATTTCAAAGCCAGCTTCAAACCCGTGATCATTGCCTCATACTCAGCTTCGTTATTTGTAGCCTTAAATTCGAATCGTAGAGCATAAGGAAACTCTTCTCCTTAGGGATCCGACCAATAACAAACTCGCCTCACTCCTTTCTCTACTCGAGGCACCATCGACATACTGATGGTCCACCGCTTATCGATGACTCGCTTATCCTGCTCCAACCGAATTGACAATCCTTCACTATGAAGTCCGCTGTGAGCTTGACCTTTAATGGTCAGATGAGGTGTAAACTCGATATCGTGCTCGCTAGCTCGACAACCCACTTCGCCAATCGACCCGATGTCTCGGCTTTGCCAAAATCTGCTTTGAGGTCGGTCGGTGACCACAAATGACGGGGTGTGCTTGAAAGTAGGTTTCAATTTCCTTGATGCATGAACCAAACTTAATGCCAATTTTTCAGCCGGTGTGTATCTGATTTCTGGTCCATCCAATGCCTTGCTCACAAAATACACCGATCCGCCCCCCGATCTCCTTCTCGGACCAACACTGCACTCACTGCCTCTTCACAGATTGCTAGATAGACCAGGAGTTTCTCTCCTTCTCGAGGTGAAGACAGCGTTGGTAAATCAGACAGATACACTTTCAAATCATCGAAAGCTTTTTGACACTTCTCGTCCCATTGGAACGGACACGCTTTCTTTAATATCTTGAAGAATGGTAAGGCCCTTTGCGCTGATATCGACAAGAATCGATTGAGGGCCGCCATCCGACCCGTTAATCGCTGCACTTCCTTTACGTTAAGAGGCGTAGGCATGTTCCTGAGGGCCTCGATTTTATCTGGATTAGCTCTGATCCCCTCTCTCGATATCATGTACCCTAGAAATTTTCCAGATCGAACTCCGAAGGTACATTTCTTTGGGTTAAGCTTCATGTTTGCGGTCCGCAGACTCAAATACCTCTCGACATCGACAAGAAATCGTCCCATGGACTTGCTCTTGATCAATAAATCATCAACATAAACCTCCATATTTCGCCTATCTCGCCTCTCGAAATTTTATTGACGGCTCTCGATAGGTGGCCCTCAGATTCTTCAGTGCCAAACGGCATTGTTACAAAGCAAAACGTACCAAATTCTCGTGATAAATGCGGTTTTTTCCGAGTCCCGGTGGTCCATGAAGATTTGATAATACCCCCTGTACGCATCGAGAAAACCAAATACTTCGAAGCCCAATGTCGAGTCGACCAACTGATCAATCTTTGGAAGTGGATATGAATCTTTGGGGCATGCCTTGTTGAGATCTATAAAGTCGACGCACATTCGCCAGCTCTGATCTGGCTTCTTAGCCAACACCGGATTAGCTAACCAGTCCGGATAGAATATCTCCTTCACGATCCCAAAGAATTAGTAACTTGTCAACTTCTTTCTTTATCGCTTTTTTTTCCTTTCGTGAGCAAGGCTCTTCTTCTTTTGCCGTATAGGCTTTTTTTTTTGGTCGACGCTGAGTCAATGTACCGCTATGTCCGCCGACAGCACCTGGCATGTCATCCGCCTTCCATGCAAAACGCCTCGATACTCGCCAGAGGTGGACCAATGCTTTTGTGTCGGGGTGTGGCATCCACTTCCCGATCTGAACCCCTTGGCCTTCTTCCTCCTTCCATACTCGAACCTCCTCGGTCGGGTCGGCGGACACCCAGCTCCGATCCTCCTCTTCCTCGTATCAATTCTTCAACCAAAGACTCGCCCCACACCTTTCCTTTAATTGTAACCAGTGCTACGCATCCTCGGCTACCTCGATGTCTCCTTTGACTTCACGGGTTCCGCATCAAAGGGAACTTCATGTCATTGTGAAATGTCGAGATGATGGCTCGAGATCATATAAAGTCGGTCGACCTAATATCGCGTTGTACCCTGGCGGGCCTTAACTACTTACATAGGTCATTTTCATTGTTCTACCTTTTTCCCGCCTCCAACCGTAGTTAACAAATTGATCGACCCGACGGGTGGATGGCTTGCCTCAGTAAACTCAAATAAAGCGGGTAGATAACGGAATAATGTCTTCATCTTTCAACTTCATGGCTTTGAAGGTCGAGTAGTAGAGATATTAATCAAGCGCTCCCACCGCCGACACAAACTCTTTTTATTCGCGCTTATCACCGCCTCGATTACTAATCCTCGCTATGGTCAGTGTGAACTCGAACATCATCTTTGGGTCCATAACCCACTTCGTCAGAACCTCGCTTCTTCTTGACTCTCTAGATCCGCCTCAAGAATGCCGACTAGATCGGGCCTATCCGATTCACGCCTCGCAACAATCGTGTTGACGCCATACCAGCCAAGCGATTATCCCGACGAGGTCTCGATTCGATCTTCTCGGTAGTCATCACGACGATTATCTCGATAGTTCGGCTCGATGACCTGCCTTGACGATTTCATTGTCACGACGCGAGATCGGTCTTTCTTTCCATTATAAGTTTTCTCTTGTACTCTCGACGGCCCTTTGGCTCGCCCTTTTCGACTGGCCAATCACCTCATCCAATCGACCCTCTTGAATACAGGCATCCATATCTCTCTTCAAATCGAAACACTCCTCCGTGTCGTGCCCCACATCTCGGTGATAGTCGCAATACTTATGAGTATTTTTCCTTTTCTCTGGGTCCTTGGACATCGGCAGGTGTTCGGGCAATATTCTTTTGATCATAATCGCCAAAGACTCTCCCGTGATCGATCGAGGGGTATAAAATCTCGCTCTTTCAGTTCCTTTCTTTCCAAGCCGATCCGAGATCGGAGTCGCCAATCGATCAAAGACATTGGTCTTGCTTTCTCGTTCCGACCCTAGGCCGACCCTTGGTCCGGCTCGAGTCGTTCTCGAATGAGGCCCAGTGAAATGGTGTGCAAACGCACCGCCTCTTCACCTTGGCAAAACTTATGGACTATGTTCACACATTCGTCCCATATCATTCGGCATCTTCTTAGACAATTTGTCATACAACCATATTTCTGCACTCCAACGAAAGCATTAACTGCAGCAAGGCATCACTAGCATTATGCACTTTCATGGCCTCAAGATTAAAGCGCCTCATGAAGTCTATAGTCGACTCCTTTTCTTTTGCTTGATATTCATGAGGTGTGTAGCAGATCGAGGTGGAACTTCTTATTCCCAATGAAAGCATCTCAAATTTTTGTCCCAAATTGTAAAAACTTGAGATCGACCCGGGCGTAGCTTGTGGAACCACTCTCGAGCTCGACTCAGGAGCAACGTGTCGAAGGCACGCGACACTTCATGGCATCATTTATGCTCTCAACCTCATCAACGATATGTATCGATACAAATGGTCATCTCGGGTCCGTAGCACCGCCATAAGGTTCCATCTTAGGTGGTTTGAATGACTCGTGCATCGTGTATATCTCTATCTCGGGACTAAATGGCGATTCGAGCCATTCTCGCGACTCGCTCCTTCCCTACTACGCGTTGAACTCATTTCGATACTCTCCTCGACCGCCGCCGTTGGCTTTCTTGTCCAGGACGATGCGGGCGTTAGTCACGCCGATTTCAATTGCGCTTTTCCTCACATTCTTCTTGAGGTTCGACAGCCTCTTCCCCTAGCCTTATCGCCCTCCTACGACCCGCAGGTCCAACAAGTGTTCTTCGGGGATTACAGATTCCCTTACCTATGAATGCCGACGCCACCACCCTTTTCAGTATGCCTTCATCTAAAGATGCTAAGTGATCTCGCCATATCCTCAGTAGTCGCGGAGCCGAGGCCTGGTGGATTCTGCGAATCGCGGGTCTGTGATCCAGCAGGGACTTCTTGAATCTGAGATGGAACCCCGCCGATCTATATCCGTGTGCTCTTCGACCGCATGTTCTTACTGTCACGGTTTCTTCCTTGCCGGTGGTGCCATATGATTTATTTACCAACTCACCGGTAAGGCCCTCCTTCTAGCGCCAAATGATGATGCTATATAATGCACCACCAGAATCCGGCCACGCAGAATCTGGGCGCCGAGTCAGAATGGGATCAAATGGTCGAAAGTGAGTAAAAGATGGTGTTTTTGGTGTTTTATGGTCGAGTCCAAGAATGTGTATTGGATTGCCTACGATCTCCGTGTCATGCCCAGAATCGCCTCACGTAGTTCCTGGAACGAGCTATTTATAGGCACATGTCCCTCTTCCGCCTCTAAGTTTAGGGCGGTTCGATCCTATTGACATAAATACCCTTTAATGCTGTCTTCGCCTCCTTACCAAGAACTCTTGTTGGACGTGGGCCTCAGAACCTGGGATCAAGTCTATGTTATCGAGTCGATGGACACCGACGCGGGTGTTCGAGATCGGACACTTGTGGAATCTCCCCTGAGCCACGGCCTTCACTGGTACGTCTCATATCGATCCGATGTGGATCACTAACACAGACTTTTCCACACTCCAAATTTGACTCAATCGATAATTCCACGCCGAGGAGTGAATTCCTGATTATCATCATTATCAAGATACATATAGATCAATAATTCCTACAATGTGGATAGATCAATAATCCATATTTCTGGCACGACATATGAATGTAAATATTTAGTTTGTTTTTGACAAATACGAATAAAGGGAGTCCAAAATTACGTTCTCTTTGTCTAAGAATATTAGTCATTGTGTCTTCTTTTTGTTTGTTATTTTAGGTTACTAATTAATCATTTGTTATTTTTTTATTTATTTTATCCTTAATTTTTTAACAATCCAATAATTTTTTATTATCATTAATAATATTCAAAGGATAATTTAGTAATTTACATTTAAAATTTTATGACATTCAACACAATTTTGAATATCTATATAAAAAACAAAAAGAAATAACCCAAAAAGATCCTAATGCGTATCCAGCTTACTAAAGCCTCGAGCCACACACACTTTACGTTAACCCAAAAAAGAAGAGAAAAAATCTGCATTCATTTCATATCTATCCAGAGCAGAGATTCAACAAAATACTACTAGCAGGCAGCAGCTAATGATGATGATATTCATGTCACCACGAGACGTCTTTTCTTTTTTTTAACTCTTTTTTATTTTTATTTTTATTTTTTTGTTGTCAAAATCCATTGATTTGCTACGTATTGAAAAATCCCGCCGTCTATAATATTTAAAAAATATGTCTGAAAAATATTTCGTTTTGTATTCGTTATCGATTTGCTACGTAATTGCTACGAATTGCTTTAAAAGTATATTTTTCAAATGTTATTTTTTGAGACATCCCACATAAATAAAAATCTTTTTAAGCATATTTTTTTCAAGTTTCCTTAAATTCTAATCGTTGCAACAGTTTGTACAGAAGGATTGGATGTGTCACTGTATTTATTCTTGGGTTTAAAAAAAAAATGAAAAAACGAATCGTTATTCTTTTGTAAAAAAATGAAAAAACAAATCATATTTCATTATCCACTAGTATATAAAATCAACCCAAAACAAAAGGAGTCTTACTATATATTTCTATAATAATACATATGCGTTCAATTTTATTTTATGCAATTTAATTCTTTTTTTTAATAATGATACTTTATTATTAATCAGTTGTGATTATTAACGAACGAAATACTTACAACTCAGATCTACACCATTGATTCCTAATGTAGACTCATTGATCATTATTATATCTATCATGATCAATAAGATAGATGCACGCCATTATTACTGTTTCGTTAATCAGAATATTACATAAAATATTATAAGAGATTAAATAAAATATTATATTAGTTCCTTATACTAACTCCACCTTTTTTTTTAACGGGAACGAAAGATTTTCATTACTAGCAAAGCAACAACAGAAAGTTAGGTTTCAGATAAAAGATCCAAGGGAGGAAAATCCAGTCCAGAAGGCTGGAATAACAAGTTTTTTCGCAAAAGAGGCAACATTGTGACTAATAATATTAAGTTTTCTATTTAAATAACTAAGTTTACTACTTCTAAAAGAAGAGAGGAGCAACTGGATGTCTTGGATAATTGGATGAACATCAGGAGAGGATGGAAGATAACCACTCACCGTATGAGTAAGCACCATGGAATCCATTTTCACCTGGAGGAAATTATCCCAATCTTTATCTTTGGCAACTAATAAAGACCAACGAAACACTTCTGCTTCAGCTCTAAGGGGGGTGTCAAGATTGTTGAAAGCTCTATATTAGTTATATCCAATGATTTTGAAAGCACCCCCGAAACTTATAATCCCCCATCGTCTTCACAACTCGATAACTCCTCCTCCACCTTTCCCAAAGGTGTAAACGATTCAACCCGCTCACAAACAACTCGATACTTAGCTCATGAATTGCACACTCATACATCGTTTTAAGTGATTTTGAACCAAATACCCCCTCAAAGTTTATTGTTGTGTACTCACAATGCCCGGAAGTCACAATTTAGTCATTGGAAGGATGGGTGAGGTATGTATTATAGAATTCTTTTACAATCTCCACACAATCAATCTCCCTCCACATCCTCCTCACACGTTATCACTATCGAATCTTAATCTCCCAATTGATTATTACACTTCATCTAAGAACGAGCCTTCGCTTCTAGTTAATGTTCTTTCAATCTTCATTGGTATAGTTTTCGGTACAAGTTTGGGAATCGAACCCTGATGAGAATCATGAAGTGCAATGGTTTTAACCACTAGACCACGTCAAATTCCATCAATACAAGTTCTTCAACTCGTCTAACTATGAATCTTGCTTGAAGGAGTAAGCTAGAGCTCATAGTTTTGACAGTGAAATGTACATTTGCTTTGATGGGATTCTCTTTTGTTATTTTGCTGGTAATTAGGGTTATTGTCAACCTTTTCATGTCAAAACAAGCTTTCTAAGTCCAGACAACCTAAATACACTATATTTAGTGTCCATACAAGCTTTCTAAGTCCAGACAACCTAACACAAACATCAAACCAAATGGCAAATGCAACCAAAGTCACCCCTATCAAAATTTATATCCACCCATATTAATATATTATATGCAACTTCATTTCATCATGCAAAGAAAATGGAATATTGCAAGAAAACATTGAAACAGAGGAACATGATTACATAAAACATAGAAACAGAGGAATTTGGGTTAGGCACTTAATTTTTGTTCATGCTGCTACTTAAAGAAAAACTAGTACTAATCCTTATTCTAAACTATAAACTTCCCTCACCACAGCTAATTCAACCCAGTTATACCGAATCACAACATATGCAAAAGGTTTCGATTCATCAGAAAGAAACTGCATGTGGAACATCTAGAGACGAATATATTATCATAGATCTGAACCCTTTAATCCAAACCCGGAACCCCGACTATTATTATCCTCAACCCAGCCAAGACGGTAGAAGCGGATTGAAGAATCCGCGCGCTAGTGCCGGTAAAAGCGGTGACATCTCTATTAGGGGAAAAAGTGGCTAAAAACCCAGTCATAAGAACACAAACCGAAAATAACGAACCTAAGATGAAGATGCACGTCTCTGTAACTTGAATGGCTCTAATGAGCTTCTTCTGAGTGTTGAAGCACTTTTGGATCAATTCCACACTTGGAGGCTCCATCCTGTTCAGTTTCCTTTCGTTGATGCGACTCAAGAAATGCATCAGAAAGACGGAGAGATTCAGTAATATACCAACGACAATGGCTGCTGCAAATGAGTACAAGATCTCGTGATTCAGAGGCAATGGATAACCACAGTCGTTGTTTGGGATTTGGAACAGAGAGAGGCAAATCAAGAGAGCTCCGATCAACGCAGAAATCGTAGTAGTGCGGGCGAACGCGGTACGAGCGCGCGTGCCATTAAAATGGACTGTTCAAGTCGGAAATCCTGCTTCATCTTGGTGGCGTCAAGGTTGGTCGCCATTGTTCGCGGGACAATTCTGTCAGTGAAGAGGAATTAGGGATTTGGGAGGGAATCGATGGAATTAGGGGTTTATCAATTCGCGCCCTTTATTTTTTTTTATTTTTTTTTCGAAACGATACTCTATTTATTTATTTTCTAATATATCAAAAATATACTCAAGAAGTAACTTTAGTTATTATTTGCTTGTCAACCGAAATTGCTGCAATAATGTTTTATGACATAAATCATGAAATGAATGTTTTTGGACTTCCAAGTTAGGTGAGAAGCCATAATGCCCTCCCCTTATTGATTCAAAACGATTTACTTAACACTAAAAATGTAATTAACCCTTAATTAAACATCCCATTAAACTTTGCTTAATCCGACCCCTAAATTAGGGCGGGTAAATTAACCAACCCTAATTTACGCGCCAAAAATCGATCAAGATTCAATTACTCGCTCAGCCTCTCTCAAAAAGCGAATAACTCACGCTGTGTCTCCATCGGTGGTCCAATATTGACCTCGCTGAACAACCCTTTCTTTTCTTCTTCTCCGCAATCATTGTCTTAGCCGAGCTGGTGGTAATCGAAAGGGTTTCTTGGCTTTCCATACCGTATGTGAATTTAGGAAATTGAGTTTGTTAGTTTACTTACCTCAAGGGATTAGCTTAAACCGTGTGTTTAACTCTGAATTGAATTGAAAATGGGGCACTTTCGATTGAAAATGGATATTTGATTTGAATTGAAATGGTTAAATGTTGAATTGGTGATTTGTGCAATTATTACCGGTATGACTACATATATATATATATATATATATCTATCTATTTGGTTATATCTAGTCGCATTTCCAGTGAATGGTAATCGTATTAATCTTAAAACATTGATTATAGTGTGACAAAAGTTTAAACTTGTTAATGGCTATGTGAACTTCTATCTGCATTTCAAGGTGATTGATTATAGTGTGACACAAGTTTAAACTTGTTAATGGCTATTTGAACGGAATTATGGATTTTGTCTATGTGTATATTGGTTTGTAATTATTGTATTGAATAAAACAGATCTCGGTGAAGCGTGATGGAAGATAAAGTTTGTATTTTTATATTTTACCTCGTGGAGATTGAAAAAGACGCCAATGGTCTATGGTATTGAAGTATGTAGTGTGTGAATCAAGAAGTTTTCGACGATTCTCGAGTGTCAAAAAGAACATTACATTTGAAGAATTATATGACACGGTGAAAATGAGTTGGAAATCGATACAACTAAGTATGAGTTTGAGATGAAATATATGGTCCCCATTAGTAAAGCTAGACCGATGGTGCTTGATTGCGATAAGCTTGTGAATCGGTTTATATATGTTTGTAATTTAAAACAAGATGCTTTATTAATATGTTTGAAGGAAAGGAAAAGTGTACCGAGGTTTATGAAAGTCAAGAAACATGTGAAGTAGTAAATGTGTCGGAAAGTCAAGAAACATGTGTTGAAAGAGATGAAGAGACAGATGTTGATGTTTTTGGAAAATGGGATGAAAGAGATGTTGGATGTAAGAAGAGAAAGCATGGAGACATGTGTTGAAAAGAATGTTAATGAAGAGATAGATGTGGATGTTGTTGGGAATGCCATTGAAGAGATGTTGGATGTAAGAATAGAAAGCATAGAGACATGTGTTGAAAAGACTCATAATGAAGAGATAGATGTGGATGTTGTTGGGAATGCCATGGAAGAGATGTTGGATGTAAGAATAGAAAGCATAGTGACATGTGTCGAAGATTCTCATTTGAACACGGGGGTGACAATATGGACTTTAATGAGCAACTCAAGACTCTTATTGGTGAATTTGGGTGAAGATGTTTATTTAGAAGAATCATATCGAGAATTAGCATGAGCGGGGTGATGAATTGTCAAATGAGAATCTTGATGGCTTTGTTGAGAGAAATGAGGTTGTTGATCCCTTGAATGCACCCCCAACTATGGTTAACGTGCAAAGAATTGAACATGAAGACTTTCGCTGTAGCCAGCATCAGAGGTGATACTTTAGTGTGCATTCCCAAACATGAAGACTTTCGTGTGAATGATCCGCTTAAATGCAAAAGTTTTTGGTATTCAAACTTGCGGTTGGCTACAAGCACAAGTTTGAATTCAAAACGCAAACTTCCAACAAAAGCGTTTATTCAGCTTTTATGTGAAGCACGGATGCAAATGGCGCTTATGAGCCACCAAACTTCAAGCACCATCCGAAGCGATTTGTAGTGGTAACGTATGCAAACAAGCATAGCTGCCCACCTATTGCTCCTCGAAAAGACCATAGACATGCTACGCACAAGCTAATTGGCACATACTTTGCCGTAAGGTTTAAAGATGCCAATCGTATTAACGCACTCAAAGGACTTGATGCATGATTTCCAAAGAAGAATTTGGATATGATGTAACTTATTGCAAGGCTTACAGGCTAAGGGTTATGCGTATGATTGATAAGGGTAATCCAAACAAAAGTTGGGGAGAATTACCCAAATATTGTTATAGGTCAAGGCTAGAAACCCGACACCGTATATCATATTGAAAAAGTGATGGGAATGTTTTCAAATACTTTTTCATGGCACTTGGTCAAAGTATTGAGGATTTTATTTGGCGATGCGGAAAGTCATTTCGTGGATCGGCACGCATTTAAAACGCGCTTATAAAGGGACCTTACTTGTGGCAACATGTCAAGATGCAAATCATCAAATATTTCCACTTGCTTGGGGTGTTGTTGCTTCAAAGTATAGAGTCTTGGACATGGTTTTTTGATAAGCTAAAACCCATCATCGGGGACACGAATGATCTTGCGATACTTTCTCGATCGTGGCCGATAGTATTAAAACATCTTTCAAGGCGGTGTTTAAGAATGCGCGACTACGGGCATTGCATGTATCACATGCAAAAGAATTTGAGGATGAAATATCCTGACGTGGTGTGGGAAAGCTCTTTCGTAAAGTCGCAGAGGCCTATATGTAAGGTAGATTCAAGTTGCATTTCAAACTTTATGTAGTAAATGTCCGAAAGTCGATTTAATATTTGAAAGAAGCGCACTTCCCTATGTGGGCTGTGAGCTAAATTTGAGGGATTTCACATAAACATAATGACCACAAACCATGCCGAGTCAGGAATGCTAGGCTAAAGCGTGCACGAGAATTTTCAATTGTTGGGTTGATTGAACATATCCGGAGATGTTATAGGATTGGTTTGCTAAAAGAAATGAATCATCTACAAATTGCCAAGATGCTCTTACTCCCAAAATTGAAATCAAGTGAACAAAAGCTTCGAGTCAATAAACGATTTTCGCTAAAACACTTTCCTCGTATAAGTATGATGTTCGTGAAAGGATGTCAAGTATTTCTTACATCGTTGAGTTGGATTTGAAGACTTGTACATGTAAAAATTCCAGATGGATATGTATCCATGCGAGCATGCAAACCTGTTGAAGTATACAGGAAGCAAGCCTCAAGTATTGCACTTGGTATTATAGCGCCAATTGTTGGAGGCTAGGTTATTCCAAATGTGTGTATCCACTTCAAAATGAAGATGAATGTGTGTATCCCGATGATGTGCTTAACGATGTGGTTTTGCCACCCGGCGTGCCAAAGAGACTCGACGATGCCGGATTTTGTCATGTATAATTTGAGGCCAATTTAATCTAGTGGATGATAGAATCAAGGATGATTTTGGGGTGATTTTGGTGTTTTATGGCCGAGTCCAAGAATGTATCTTGATTGCCTACGATCTCGTGGTAATGTCCAGAATCAAGCCTCACGTAGTTCCCGGAATGATGTATTTATAGGCACATGTCCTTCTCGCCCTCTAAATTTGGGGCGGTTTGGTCTATTGACATAATTACCCTTAAATGGGCCTTGCCTCTCGCCCAAGTAACCTGGCTGACGGTGGGCTCAGGAGCCTGGATCAAGTCCATGGTATCGACTGATGGACACCCCACACGGGTACTGAGATGGAACACTTGCAAGATCTCGGCTGGCCATGTGGTGATCACCGATTCGCCTCGTATTCGACCCGATCGACGCGGATAATATACTTGACTTTTCCACATGCCACCGACCAATTAGATAATTCCACGTGGAGGGTGAAATCAGATCGCCATAAGCCCCCAGATCCGCCTCGAGCTCTCGAGGTCGTCCGATCCACAAAGGTGTATCTCGCCATCGCCATCCAATGCTCAATTTAAATCGCCATGCATTTACTTCCCGTGGAGTCCGACATACGGCCTTTCCATGTCTCTCGCTGGTAAACTTTTTTATCTTAGCATTATCTCGCCCCTGTGACTTATAACGTGTGGCTAAGTTGACATCGACTTCGATGCCGTGAGCCGCCGAAGGAATGATGAGATGTCCAACTTGGGACTGCCTCGGTCGAGGTCGACTTCTCTAAAGAATTTGACTTGCCTCGACTTTGAGTACAAAGATTCGATCTCGAATGTCGGGCCTAATACTTGAGACTTTGCCTTAGCGCCGTAGATGATGCTTCTTCTTAGGCTTTGCCTTTTAACCAAACGTTGTCTTTGGCTTCCATCTCAGATAAACATTTAGCCGGTCATTTGGACTTGGCTTATTTTTTTCCTTGAAAACTCGCAACGCTTTTCCTTCTTTTCTTTTGTCTTTGAAGTAGACCATCTTGCTTTATTGCGGCCTTTGGCCTTATTTGCACATCGGCCTCTCTCATGTCGATGCATATATGTCGATATCCGCCTCCAAGTATCATGAGAACCTTAGGTTGGATCATATTTGGCCGCCTTTGTGACTAGGCTTTTTGTTATAAATGCTGAAATTTTTACAAGTATTTGGTGTCAAACACTTTTGTTGCATGTCGATTCCCATTCCTTTGCTCGCTTTTCTCGAGTATTCAATGTCGACTCGTTGTTGCCTCCAAAGTATAATGCAGATTCATCATCTTCGTTATACTTTCGTAGTTCCATTTGTCGACCCATATGTAACTTGTCTTCCATGCTTTAGCATTTTTTGACTTTTCTTTGTTGTTGCGCAGTAGAAGAGATGCCTGGTTGTCTCATTTCGCTTGTCGGAATCGATGCTCTTTCGGTCGCCGATAGATATTTCCGCCACGATGTCCTAGTACTTACCGCCTAATAAGACTGTAATACGTAAATGTCGCCTCGATCTCGGTGTCGTGGTGTTTCTTTGTCGCTCATGACTCATGACACATGATCGCCGAGAGTTTTGGACTTGGTCCGAACTCGATGCCTTAGCCTTTTGGTTCCATGGAACTTTTAGCTTCACCGGTCGCCGATCAAATGATCATGTTGCCCGCCTCGATGCCCTAGTAAATTCTCTCTCTTGGGAGTCGATTACGCCATTGCCGACTGCACTTCGATGCCATTGCGCTGGCCCTATTAGGACTTGTAAACGCTGGATCGCCGACATCAAGGCATCCGACTTGCGGATCCTCGTAGACCGCTGAGTAGATCCTTTTACGGAGTGGATCCTCGAGATACGCCAGCACTAGTCAAAAAGTCGCAATAACCATGTGGATAGTTCCCGAAATAAGAAGGCTCGTCCCGCCATGCTCGGCCAGGAGAGTTCCAAAAAATAGCTCGACCCGCCAGCCTGCAGTGGTGAGTTCCAAAATAAGATAGCTCACCCGCCACTTGGTAGGTGAGTTCCAAAATAATATAGCTCCGAGGTAAGATGCCGAGTCGAACTCGACTTATTACAAATTCACTCATCGGTGAGCTCCAAATATGACGCCTAATTTTATTTTGCTTCAATTTTTTGCAAAGATGTTGCTTGTCGCTTTTGTTGTCCTGCCTTTCACGATTCGATCCTCGACTTTGAATTATGAATTTTGAATTATGACCTTTCCTTTGAATGTTGTTTGTGTTGTTGAATATTTGCCTCAGGTGTAGTCCTTTGAACTTAATTCCTTTGCAAAAGCCGCTTGGGTGTAGTCCTTTGGACTTAATTCCCGTGGCCCTCAAAGTGTAGTATGAGTACATGACTCATGGTACACTTGGATATGAGTCGACTCTAGCACCAGATCGCCTTATCGGCTTGACTTGGCTATCTGGTCGGAGCTCGAATCGACCGCCTTGCCTCGTCGGGCTTCGACATGGTCGAATTGAAAAATCCCTACTCGATCGCCGCACTTCGCGGTGCTTCGAACCGGTCGAATAGGTATCCATCGTGGGATCTTCCAACCGCTTAGCATCGTGGCTTACCGGGCGTGTCGGGAGTGATATAAGCTCTGGCGCTGACTTGGCTTTTTCACTGCTTTATTTCTACCTCAGATCGTGTCGAGGTGATATAAGCACCGCCGCGACTTGGCTTTATTCACTATATTATTCCGACTTCATCGTGTCGAGGATTTGTAGTTGTGGTTGACTTTTGCCTCTTTTATCTTTTAATCACACGGACTTCTTTTGCTTTAAGGTCGGGTCGAATTTTTGCCTTTGCCATTTTGTATCGTGGTAGATTTGCAAATGTGAAGGTCAGAATCATAACAAACACAAAAGTCGTCTCTAGGAAAGACATGCTTAGTAGAATATTTATGAAATTGTCACATGGACTTATTACAAGACATAAAATGTAAAAACAGTTAATTGAGATAAGGCTTAGCTTATTTGGTGTAGTCCTGTTGGTATCATGCTTAGATGGCAAAGTGGACTTACATAAGATTGCCTTCGAGCCTGAATATTATGCCGAGGCGAGCTTGGTCTTATTAAAGATACGCCGAGAGAGCTCCAAATATGATGCCGAGGCCAAGCTCGGTCTTATAAAGATGACGCCAGCCAAGCTCGGTCTTATAAAAGATACGCCGAGAGAGCTCCAAATATGATGCCGAGGCAAGGTCGGTCTTATAAAAGATACGCCGAGAGAGCTCCAAATATGATGCCGAGGCCGAGCTCGGTCTTACAAAGATGACGCCGAGCCGAGCTCGGTCTTATAAAAGATACCGCCGAGCCGAGCTCAAATATGATGCCGAGGCCGAGCTCGGTCTTATAAAAGATACGCCGAGAGAGCTCCAAATATGATGCCGAGGCCGAGCTCGGTCTTACAAAGATGACGCCGAGCCGGGCTCGGTCTTATAAAAGATAACGCCGAGCCGAGCCCAAATATGATGCCGAGGCCGAGCTCGGTCTTATAAAAGATACGGCGAGAGCTCTCAAATATGATGCCGAGGCCGAGCTCGGTCTTACAAAAGATGACGCCGAGCCGGGCTCGGTCTTATAAAGATAACGCCGAGCCGAGCTCCAAATATGATGCCGAGGTGAGCTCGGTCTTATAAAAGATTTGCCCATCGGTGAGCTCCAAATACGACTCGAGTCAAGCTCGGTTTTGGGCAAGACGAGTCCGTAGAACTCGAATGCCGGTGCTCGATATCTCGAGTCTTTGTGGTGCAATGTGATTGTGATAAAAACATTACACATATAATAAAGACTTACAAAGTATATAAGAATTTAAAATAACAATTGTAAGAACCTGGAGAACTAAAGAGCTCGGCTCGCTTCTTTGGAGCCTCGAGAACTCGCCGTGGGATAGCCGACACGGTAGATAACTCGCAGCTTTTCTGGGCGCCACAACCGCAAGGTCTTTCCGGTGGCAATCAGACCTCGAAACGGATTCGATCGGCACGAAATTTGAGGGATCATTCTTCCTTCACTTTCCTTCGATGACCGGTGAAATTTTCTTTCGATGGCTCAATCTCCGGGAATAAGCCGCCGATCTGGCAGCTGCCGTCCAGAATCCTGCTGCGCTTCGGTGCCTCAAAGAACTTCCTTTCCACGATCGAAATCAAACGAACTCCGATCGGCCTAAAATTTTGAGGGCTTGTTCGGTCCTCATAATTTTGAATATGACCGGTGGAAATCTTGTTCCAACGGTTCAATTGTCGGGAATATTCAGCCGACTTGTCTGCTCCCAATTAGGGTTCTGCTGCGCTTTTTATGCAGCCGCAAGAATTTTTGAGACGATCGGGCACTCAAAACAACTCCGATCGGTATGAAATTTGGAGGTCTTGTTCGTCCCTCCTAATCCTTGGATCTGAACAGTGGAAATCTTGTTCCACCGGTTGAAACTCCAGAAATAATCCATCTATCCGACCGCTTTTTGCTGCTGCATTTTTGATACAAAGAAAGAACTTCTTAGCGACGGCCGGGCATGTAACGGACTCCGATCGGGCACGAAATTTTGAGGGTTTGTTCGTCCTCGATATTCTTCACTCTGAACGGTGGGATTTTTATTCCAACGGTTCAAACTCCATAAATCAGCCGCCGATCTCGCTGCATTTTTGGTGCTGCGTTTTTGTCAGTATCAAAGAGCAACTTTCCGGCGACGATCGGCTATCTAAACGGACTCCGATCGTCACGAAATTTGGAGGGGTTGTTCGTCCCTCCTTATCCTTGAATCTGAACGGTGGAAATCTTGTTTCAACGGTTCAATTTCCGCAATCAACCTCCGGATCTGACTGCGTTTTTTGGCATTAAATTGATCACTTAACCACCACTCTTTGATCCATCACCGATAAGGCCCTCCTTCTAGCGCCAATGACGATGCCGGATTTTGTCATGTATAATTTGAGGCCAATTTAATCTAGGGATGATAGAATCAAGGATGATTTTGGGGTGATTTTGGTGTTTTATGGCCGAGTCCAAGAATGTATCTTGGATTGCCTACGATCTCAATGTAATGTCCAGGAATCAAGCCTTTACGTAGTTCCCGGAATGATGTATTTATAGGCACATGTCCTTCTCTCGCCCTAAATTTGAAGCGGTTTGGTCTATTGACATAATTACTCCTTAAATGGGCCTTGCCTCTGCCCAAGTAACTCTCGCTGGATGGTGGGCTGGGGCCTGGATCGAAGTCCATGGTATCGACTCGATGGACACCGACACATGGGTACTGAGATGGAACACTTGCAAGATCTGGCACGCTGCGGTGGTGATCACCGATTCGCCTCGTATTCGACCCGATGCGGATAATATACTTGGACTTTTCCATACCACCGACCAATTAGA